>JXCR01144103.1:0-15264 GCA_002079205.1 Phalaenopsis hybrid cultivar | reverse complement strand
TATATATATATATATATATATATATATATATATATATATATATATATATATGTATGTATATAACGTTCCTAGCTGTTACAACCACCTCGCTACATACCCGCTACTCACACATCTGTGTCGCGTCTCTGTTATTCCTTCCTTCCTAGGCTGAAAACAGTTCTTCATTGTTTTACTGTAGTTTGTCTTTCAACCCTTCCACCACCTTCCCACATTCCTCGCCGCCGCTCCACATCATCCTTTACTACTGCAGTAGCCCCGAGAGACTGACACGGAGTGTGGGCATTAAATTCGCCACCATTGTCACATGAGACAACACCCGCACACAACAAAATCCGAATGAAACAATAGTCGCACACGATAACAGTCATGTGACTCCCAATATGGTGCAGTTTAGAGAAGTTCTAATATAGCTTTAAGATTTATTTTATTTTCTTAAACAAAGCATTGCTGTTACTATTTTTAAAACATTTTTTAATGATATGTATGTTTTAATTGAATAAATTGTACTAATTATGACCATAGGATTTGAAGTTTCATATAAAGTTTGTTGTTGAATAAGAGAAACATAGGTTTCAATAATGTGCAATCCAAAGTTACCTACTTGCCCACTAGATACCAAATATATATTTTGGAATAGCTATCTGATGTCCGAAATTGCTGCAAAGCAAGTAGGTCATCCACGCCAGTATACGTGTGGATCATGTAATATACGAAAACTAGTCTACTCATCAATCCCACAAAAAATTATTCTAAAAGGTTTTTGATCAGGGAAGCTCTAGTTTATTACATTACTACACCTGATGTAAGGTCAACTTAATTGCAGAAATGAAAGTCAAAAAATCGTAAAAGAAACAGCTAACATAATAGGAAACAAGAAAAGTTTCACAGAAAGCGGGGAAAACTTTAGCATCCTTCAAAAGAAGTAAGGCCATGCCACAGTGACTCAAGTTTATTGGTTTCTTGTCATTTTTCTATGAATTCCCTTATGTGATAGTTGCTAACCAAGGATAATAATTTTTTTAGCCTATATTTAGGTTCTAAGAAGAGTTGGAAACCATATTACAGTTAAGTGTGTCTTAACCATGCATCGTTTCTGAGGATGATTTGAATATCCTATCTAAGTTGTAATTTTCTAATGACAATATATCTATTGAACTGAGTTATTGCGTGTTATCCTACCCTTTGTACTAGGAAACAATTAGAAATCCTAGATTACAAAAGTTTTTAACATTCTAACTGGCCAAATTAAAAGTAAATTACTTGTTGAAGTTAGCACCACAACATGCATACATCAAAAGCATGGATAACGTTTGTGAGAATAAACTTGTAGAACATAATGAGAAACATCTTATCCTTATATCACAGTAGCATGAAAAAACTATAGCTACTCAACATGAGATGGAAAAATAGGAAAACTTTCATTAAAACAAGGGAAGAAAAACAAGTGCAAAAAAGTATAATTTACAACCAAGAAATTACTCTCCACAAAACACCCTCTCCTCGCCGAACAATTTTCTTCCCGCACAAACTAAATCTTTCTCTCACATATAATCTTCTCAATACTTTATAAGAAAAATGCCCCAGATGTTTCTCCTAAAGAAATCCTCAAGAAGAAACCCTAGAGAACTCACAAGATCTTTAGAACTAAGGGAGAACAACATCCAACCATCTAAGTGTCAGCCTCCTTGTTACAACAATTGCTTTTCTAGCTAGGCCATTCAAATATGCAAGAAGAACTTTCGAAAAATGAATTTTGCGTGCACGGATGACTTATGCAGGCACTCCTGTCTTTGAAGGAAGCTTTGAGGAAGCAAAGCGTGAGTGCGCCACTTTGTGTATGTGATGCGACTGAAATATATGATGAATTCCTGATTTGTTTATCTTTGTTTTTCACATTTTATACTAATATTATTCTTGAAAAAGTTATTTTTATCTTATTTGTGTAGATGAAAGTTTGGATGTGTTTTGGAACCAAAAGGGCAAATGTTAGCAACAAAATGTTATTTTTGACCCAGCTCACCTACACCACTTTAACCATGTGCCCGCATCAGAACAATGTGTTGGCATCCAAAAGTTGGTGCACTCATTCTAGGTTAAAGCACACACCCTTGTATGGTAGCGTGCCATCGCACAAGCTTTACAGGTTCGGTAAACCCGCATCGGACTCACTGAACCAAATTTTGAAAGATTGTTCTTGTCTTTGTCGAGTTTTGCCTATATATATGCTTATAGGGATGAGTCTAGGGCATGTTGGGTGAATTGAGTTGTAAGAGGATATGAATTTTGGTGAGAAATAGCTCTCTTCTAGGGCTTTCTTTCTTTCCTTGGGTTGAAACTTGTTAAGTTTTTTTTTTCTTCTCTTCTTCTCTTTTGCACTTGTTGTTCTTGAGAGATTTTGTATGAGAGTGGAATCTCATACTCTTATGGAGAGAGAAAGTTTTCAGTGTATGTCTTACAATTATTTGTTTCTTGCATTGGTGATCTGCATGGCTTTCGTGTTTGTAGTTTTCTTTATTATGTATTGCTAATTTTTCTTTAGTGTCTTTGTGATGTAGGTTTAGTGATTCTTTTATGATTTTTAAGATGTTTTCATGTAGTATTTTTTTAGATATCATAGCTATATGTTACTAGTTAATCATCTGGATTTCATTTAAAATAGCTATATTCTAGTAGGATTTTGCAATCTTCATAAGGGATCAGAAGAATCTTGGGAATATTCATGGGTTTAAGCAAAACATATCTTCATCTATTTAAGATTTTTTGTCTAAGCTAGGCATAGACATAAGAAGAAAATTTAACCCTAGTTGACAACTATCATGAAAAAAAAATATTATGAAAAATCATAAATCTTTATGATACCCGAGTCACAAAAGCATGAGCCTTACCACTCTTGAAGAACAACATATTTTTCTTTGCACTTTGTTTTATTGTCTGTGATCATGATTTGCTTTTCTGTTTGAATTTAAGGATTTCAACTCTCTATTTTGATTACACCAAGCTAGGTTCCCAAAGTTAGTAAACAAGAGATTTTATGCCAAGAATAATTGTTAGCCCTTTCCTCATGGATCGAAATGCGAACTCTGATATATACTTGCATGATTGACTAACTTACAATACAGTAATTTTTTTACCATGAAATTTTTAGTGTTATTGCTAAGGAAAGACATTAATAATCATTCTAATTTTAGGAAAACTTTTCTTTTTTTAATATGTTTTTTTTTTTTTTTGCTTTGGATGTGTGAATGTTGACCGTCTCTTCTGGGTCATAGTGATTATTGTTTTTTTGGAGTCTGACGAGCTTGTCGTAGGAACATGTTGTCACTATTTTAGTGTATGCATAGGGGAATCGAGTTCTATCTTGCCCATTTTAAACTAGAAATTGATCGAACCTCTAGATACCCAAAGAGAGCACATTTACTTGCTGACACCTCATAGGGATGGCTAACCCTTAAAGCCCCACCATGAAACCACTTTGGTATTATGTTAACCCATCTATTGAAGTAATCCACATGAGTATCAGATATTCAACAGTAGAGGCCAACACCTTTAAACTAAGACTCACGATAATCCATATGGTGAAAACTATCCAATTTGGAGGACTGCCCACTGAGGACTGAAATCTACACATGGTCAATACCCTAGAACTGTGTACCACATTCTGGTATAAAGATGTTAATAGTGATGCTGCTAGACTTATGCAATTTTTCTTCTCATTGAGAGGTAAAGCGAGCTTCTAGTTGAAGTCCCCATGCTCAGGATCCATAACCACTTGGACTAACCTTGCCCAAAAAATTATGGTAAAATATTTTCCTCTTTCTAAGACTTCAATACTTAGGAAGGACATTGCATTGTTAACTCAAACAGATGGAGATAAAATTTATGAGGCTTGTGGGAGATTCAAGGAACTACTAAAGAGGAGACGTCACCATTTCTTACCTGACTGACTGATTATTTAAACCTTCTAATATGGGTTAATAGGCTCCCTGAGGTTTATTATAGATGATGTAGCTAGAGGAACAGTAATGTCTAAGCCTTTTGAGGAAGCACATATCTGTTGATAGAAGAGATGCCCACAAAGAAGTTTTAATTGCCTGTTGAGAGAGTCACACCCCAAAAAGTAGCCAGCATGCACAATTTAGATGTCTCATTTATTCTAGTCACTTAAGTAGGTACCATTTCTAGGAGATTTGATAATCTTGTGATGAATTTTGTGTAAGGATTAATGCGATCAAGTGAAGGTATATTATATGTACCTGTGGTAGAACCTACCCTACCTACTTTAGTTGTTGTAAATGTCATAGAAAACAACCCTTATTCCAACACCTACAACTCAGGCTGGATAAACAATCTAAATTTTTAGTGGAGCAACAATAGTTTTGTCCATTCTTCTTCTTAAAAGATATATTATTGGTTAGCCATGTAAAATTTTTTATTTTCTCGAATAAAGCTAGCTTCAATTAACTTTTGCACATGTTGAATTATTTTTTCTTCAACTTCAACTCTCATTCTTCGAGGTGCTTATTTAACAGGTACAACAATGGGCTGAATTTTTAATTTATGGGTTGCCACCTCATGATCAAGTCTTGATATTTCTTTGTATCCCCAAGCAAAGAAAATCTTTACATTCCTTTAGTAATTCGACAATACCAGTAGTCTTTTGTTCATTCAAATGTGAACTTACAAAAGTTAGTTTAGGGTTATCTTGAATTCCAAAATTTATTTCTTTTAATTGATCAATAGTCGATTTGATTTCTTCCTCAAGTTTAGGAGGTGCATCCCTAACTAAGAGCTCATCTAGATCTTTAGAGAGGTTTAAACAAATGTTATCATTAGAAAGATTTCTTTTCAAATAGATTTCATTAGGTATCACATTGTAAAAACTATACAATATTTTTTATCATCCACTATTCCTACAGTAGCAAATCTTACGCTGGCTTTTGATTTGACTTCTTTGCATTTGGGATTCTAAAGATTGTCAAAGTGGTGTGATTGTTTCTTATACCATGTGTGTGGTGTTAAACACTATTTTGCTAAATTAGTAACATAAGACGAGTACCAACCAAAAGGGAGTTCTACTAATTCATTTGAAGTTTCATATTTGCATTCTACATCTTTTTCAATGCTTGAATACAAGGGTCCCTTATAAATTGTTTGACTCTGCTAACCACTCAATTAAGGCAAAACTCTTACTTCCAACTCTACCATAGTATTGGTAGATAGTGGGATTAATGTTAAAGTTCTAACATACTATTTGATTTTCTTGCACATGGATAGTTCAAACTTATCTTAATTTGTGATTGTTTCTTCTTTATCATCGTTATCTTATTTTTTAAGAAAAATTATCCACGGTGTTCTCATTTTTATGAGACCAACAAACCAATCTATAGTGTATGATTCATCCTTCAAACTGGACTCTAAGTCAAAATACAATGCAAGCACTCTATTCTTTAAGATGGGTGAGGAAATTCTTCTAGCTTGTACTTGGTCATTCTCCAGGATTACTTCATTGCTTTTGGTAAGAATATCACCACCTACTCATAAGTTTGGAGTGTTGTAGGAATGTTGGAAAGTTATTTGAGGTTCATCATTCATCAGATGATCTATCTTCATCCATATCTTCTTTTTGTTTTAAATATTTTATTTATCTTGTAATTTTCTATGTGTTTCTTCATTAGCTTTTCTCTATGTAATATTTTCATTTCCTATTTTCTCTTTTTTTTCAACATTTTTCTTTTTTTTATCCTTTTCTTAGCAACAGGTAATTCTCTAGAGAAAACTAGATGTTTCTTCGACATGTAATATGATGAATGTTCATAAATTCCAACTTCATAGATTAAGAATGGTTCTAAGTGATACAGTATTCAACACCATCTTGCCAATATTTGATACAATAATAGATGGAAGAAGGTACCCTCTAATTCTTGTGAAGCCAAGGTCACCCTGATAATGCATTGACTGAATTTTTAGAATTGATGATGTAAAACTTCGCATTTGTCTGGAAGTCTCCAATATTAAGTAAGAAAGTTTTCAAGCAATAGCTCTCTCACCTTTCCCATTAAATCCTCGTAATAACATCATGTCAAGTGAGCTTTTCGTCGCTGGAACGTGTCACTGTCACCTTCCATTTTTGTTGTCGTGTCGTTGGTTTGTTATTATTGTAGAAAGGAGTCTCCACTCTGTTTATCTATTTTATTGACCTATTCTTCAAATGACTTATTCACTTTAGATCACATGAATGACCTTAAGATGTTAAGTAACTTGGAGAAAGAGAAAAAGGGCAAATGAAAATAGAAACCAAAAGAAAATTTTGTAGTAGTTTTGTTTATAGAGGATTCAAAAATGTATGATTATTGATATTCTCATACAAAGAAAACCACAGGAAAGTTTCATAACTAGAGATTTAAGTATAATACCCATTCTGAGTTCTTTAATACTCCTATAAGAGTAATCTCCTAAATTTAATTACAGCTTAAGTAGTTAAAACTACTTAAGAAAACTCCCTATTAAGACTAACGGTTGTTCTCAAAGAAATTTTAAGTGTAAAGGTCAAGGAAAGAAACATCAATGTTTGATCCTAGGGTAATAGTTTTCTAAGAATCTGATTCTACTCTACAGGTTTAGTTTTGTTATTTCATTTTTTTAATGGAATTTTTTATTTTTTGTTTTGTTTATGTCTTGTTTATGTCGTTTGGTTTTGTTGTTTTGTCATTTTGTTGTAATTATTTTGTTGTTGTTATTTTTGCTTCAGAATATCGTTCCTGCAAAATAAAATTGCCACACCGTAATAACAAGCAAAGTAAATCTAAAGAGTAATTTGTCTCATGTCTTAAGCAAGCCTGCAAAACAAAACACTTGTATGGAACTTATTTTTTACTCTTTTTTTATTTATTTTGAAGCTTAAATCTCAGAGAAGTACACAATCTGCAATCATTCTCTATAGCACTGGACTTATAAAATAACATACAACATTTCAGACAACAATCAACCTTCTATGTTTTCAACCCTAACAAGGAGACCAATTTTTCTATCTAGTATAAGTTTTCTGGAACAAAACTCTCTTGTGGATTAGTCTCTTTTAGTATTGTTGTAAACTAATTGAAGCACTCTCATGTGCATATTAAACTCTTTTAATTTTTAGCATTTTAAGTGCTACATATAACTCAAAATGAGAAGTGCAAACCTCTCATATTGGCCTTTAAGCAGCATTTAGTAAATCATAAAAAGTTTGAGCTTTTAATTTAGTGTATCTTCCTATACTTTACTCTATAATACAGGGTTGTATCATCAAAAATCATCTCTTCCTGTGCTTGAGTGAAATCCAGGTGGAGGATCATAGCTCGTCAAAGGAACTGAGCTAATGTTACAAGGTTAACCTCCTCATGTGAAGTCCATCTCTAGTAATCAGGCTAACAACTCTGATGATATAAATCATATCTTACATCATTGATCGTAAAGTGTGCTTTATTCATGTGTGTCAGTCACCAAAATAGAAGTTGTCGGTAATTGGAATGAGTATCCCAACACCCAATTTAATATAATTTACATATATATAATTTGGCAAAAAATAATAATTTAAATTTTGAAAATACAAGACTGAACTGATCTCATATCCTCAGTTAGTTTAAATAAACAACCCTAATACCAAAAGCAATGCATCTATCCCAAAGGATAGACACGCTACTTACTAGTATGGTTCAATTAAATAAGCTAAAAAAATTATGACATCTGTTTAAGTCTATGAAAATCATTTTTTATGTTGACCGACAAGTTCTCTTATTTAATACCAAAAATTAAATAGGGTTTATATTAAGTTGGGTTCTTGAAAGTTTTCTATAAAGGAAAGCCCTTATAGTTAATTACATCTTAGACAACCGAAGTAACCTAAGAAAACTCTCAATAAAAATTATGGGATATTGTCTTCAAGGAATTCCAAAGGGATAGCACTTTTCAAATAGATCGTGCAAAAGAGGCATGAAATGGGAATGGCTTAAATTTGGAACATTTTATTTTGAATCCAAAGGAAGAAGAACTAGGGGACGTCATGGATACTGAGGAGAACCTCGGTGACTTTTCAAGCTATCCTATGGTTTGGCTTCAGTTTCAAGGAAGAAATTATTTAAATGTTTCATCCTACTAATTTTATTAATTATTGCTTACGTTCGTGTGAAACAATCACACAAATAGCTTGGAAGATATGACTATTTAAGTCGTGACGAACGACAACCTTAGAACTCTAAAATGAGTTAGAGCTTATATTGTATAGCAGAGCAATACAAAGGCTTAAAGATAAAGTGAGAATTTATGCCGCAATAAGCGGATAACCTCAAAATCATATGGTTTGTTGTTTAATTCTAAGGAATGGTTTAGCTGGTGTAGACTTGTTTTGTTGTTGAAGATGGTCGTGTTGCCCACGATGCTAGCTTTGAGCTCCTTGCCTTAGTGAGTTTAATTTTTCTAATGTGTCATGTCCCGGTGTCAAATCAAATGTTTCTTATGATTATGATTATTTAAATATTATGGGGATGTTAAATTTGATTAGAGCAACGCCGATTAGAATCACACGGTTCCCTTATTTTGGCACCACTATTTTCTTCGGATTCACTTAGTCCAAATGAATTTACTAAACTCAATTTAATGAGTTCCATACTTTCATTTAGACCATGGGAATTCTTGTTAGTAAACGTAGGTTACCTCCTCCGAGGGATTCCTAATCATCTGATAGAGACATTTTAATTCAGTTACAATTCTTAATTTGTTGTTTTGTTTGTGATTAAATTTTAAATTATTTTATATGTTGATTATTGTGGTGGTGGATTTTATTTTGTTTTGATTTCTTAATTTTGATTTTGGTTTCAATTTTGTGGTTATCCTAAAAGTTTCAGCTTTGACATGCAGGGTGACTTTATTGTTTAACTTGCAAACTTACAGAAAAGTAAATAGAGTAAATTGTAATGTAATAACTTAAAAGCATGTCTGTTGATTCTTCTCATTCCTCCACCTAAAAAGTCAGTACTTGCGAAGCATATATATAATTTTGTAGGAGTTAAATGCGCTTGTAAGAAAAGCAGAAAGTACAGATTTGAGGTGTGTCTACCAGATCCTATGTTGTACCTTGGTGGGTCCAATTTGTTCATTTGTGGGGATGATTCCATTAAGAAAATCATAATATGTCCAAGTGTCCTCCGAGATTCCCAAAGGATCATGAAGAGGTCCTAGGTAAAACCCTAGACATTTCACAGTCCCTCAATTTGTCTCGAATTCATTTTGGTCTTTATTATGTTTGTTATATGGTTTACCCAATTAATACCCTTATGCTCAATGAGCCTTGATGTTTTGATTATCCTTTTAAGTAGGGTCATTATCATTTGATGTTTCACTTACGAATTATGTGGTAAAGGCCCTTAAGGGCAATTTGGCTTAATTAAGGGGCTTAGCCTATTTGATCTTTCAAAGATGGGCTTGTAGTGTTTTAAAAATGTTTGAAATTAATTATAGGTCATTTTCTAATCCTCATCAGACAAAATTTTGATTAAGCCTATTTCACTACTAAGCCCTTAAAACTTAATGGGTAGATTTGTAATGTTTAGGAAGATTTAAATATTTTTTATTTTTAATCCTTATCAAGAATCATAAATCATTTTAAATTCATTAATTGGGGTTTTAAGTTAGTGGGTTATGATCTTTCAAAGTCAAACCCCTCACCTTAAAAGCTTCTTATAAATTGCTCTTCCAAATTTCATCCATTTAAGAACTACAAATTTCCTTAATGAGACCAAAGTGAGATTGGTTGCTACCATTCATCCCTTTCATATTTCAATCATCTAAACAAGTCAATTAAGATCATTTATTAACCCTTTGGTTAGAGCTAAATATTAATTAAAGCTTAAATTCCAAAATTACCCTTTTGCCCTTAAGGCCTTAACACCTCATAATTCATTAAATCAAACTCAAATGACTTTAAAATTCTTATGTTACCCCACTCATTGGTTAATTAAAATATTAGAGGAGAAAATATGATTTTGCTGAATTTATTTAATTTTATACTTATTTTTAATGCAAAAATAGAGATTTTTAATGAAAATTCAATAACTCAACTAAAACAAAACTTTTGTCCTTAAGAAAATTACTGGAGGTTCATCTAGAACAGAGGACTACTTTAACCAATTCTCATCATTTTTAGAGGTTTAATTTAATTATTAGAAATATTTATCTGTTTTGAGAGTTAATTAACCATAAAATATTATTTAAATGAAAAATTAAATTTTATATTTTTGTTAAATCTCTCTAAAGTCAAGAAATCTAGAGAAATATTTTTCATATTTTTGTGAGTTGTATTTTCATTGTTAAAATTATTTTAGTAGAAAATTAAAAAAAAATTAATTTAAGCCTTTAAAAATTAATATATTAATTTAGAAACTTAGGACAATTATTTAATTGGTCCCAAGTGATCAAGAAGCCAAATGTGACATTTTAGTTTGTTTTTATAACTTTGTAATTTTTATGATTTTTAATTAATTTTTTATTTATTTAAATACTTTAAATAGCTTAAAAATGAAGTATTTATTTTAATTTCACCTTTATTTTTCTTAGGTTTCTCTAGTCATAAGGAGCTCCTAAAACCAATTTGGTGATTTTTTTAGTTGTATCTTAGTTATTATACTTAATTTTGTGCCAAAAATGTAATTTCAGTTAATTAATCTATTTTAGTGGTCAAATTAATTCCAATTGACTTGAAATTTTATGGGGAGCTCCTCTTACATTAAAGTATAGTGTAAAATGATTTTTATGTCATTTACATTTATAATTACTCTAATTTAATTTTCTTTCTTTTTTAGGTGTTAGTGACAATTAGGGTTATTCTTAATGAGTTAAACTAAGTTTATATTTTTCTTAGGATCCTCTGAAGTGAGCCTACCGAAACAAGTTTTGTATTTTTCTAATGAATATTCTAATTTTTATAATTTTTATACTGAAAAGGGACTATTAGCTTAAAAATTAAAAATCTACGGTTAGATATGCCCACTGACCTTGGAAAAATCAGGGGAGATACCTAAGAATAGAGAGATCAAAAGCTCCATGGTCCCATGCATGGTGAAATGTCTATGCAAATGGAGAATTCATATAATAAATACACTATTTAATTAATTAAAAATCACACATGCATCAAACAGACATGAAACCATTTCCACATTATTCTCCTCTGTTCACTAAGCATGAGAGTATTTTTATTTTATTTTTATGATTTTTCTATGCAAAGTTATGGATTTTCAAAGATCTGACATTCAAATAAATCAAATAAACCCTATTTTTCTACTTATACAGCACAACACCACCTCATCCTCATCATTTCCAAACTTTTAATGTGGCACTATGTTATTCAATGCCGTCAGGCACCTCAGCGCTTAGTCATTCCGCGGTCATGTCCCATATCCTCGTTTAGCTGCATCATGACCATCCACTGAATAAATGTGCGATCGAAAGATCCTTGTTGACCTCACTTTCGGTTGAGGTTCAGTTTTCCCTCTTTAGTAGCCTAAGGTCTAGCCATAGGACTTTTCTACTGACTATTCTTAGAAAACTAGACATGGAACCCTCACCATTAAAAATCATACACTCTTCTCTACTCAACTTGAAGTTCCAACATATTGGTCCTAACTCTAGCACTTAGTAGGTGGGGTCACTATGGGGGAAACTCAAGATGAGTCACCTTTAGGACTGCTGGACCTTAGGGTTACTCACCATTAGAAATTCTAAACTCTTCTCTACTCAACTTGAAGTTCCACACATTGGTCCTAACCTCGACACTTAGTAGAGTGGGGTCACTATAAGGGAAACTCAAGATGAGTCACCCTTAGGACTGCTGGACCTTAGGGTTGACTCTGGGTGTTGGTATGGAGCTAAGGCACTCACTATACTCATCTACACTCACAGTCACTCACAACTTTAAAATCGGTTGACCTTGGGTGTTGGTCTAGAGCTAAGGCACTCACTACACTAATCTACACCCACAATCACTCACAACCCTGAACTCAAATCTAGCTAGATCCCTTGATCTTTTGGGATACTCATGTAGATGGTCCCCTAAACCTACTAGCCCACTAAGGCACTCACTACACTTATCTGTACCCAAATTTCTAATAGATTGGGATACTCATGTAGATGGTCCCCTAAACCTACTAGCCCTAGAGCAGGTCCCTTGATCTTTTTGGGATACTCATGTAGATGGTCCCCTAAACCTACCAGCCCTAGGGCTATGGTTAAGAATAGTACATAGAGGACCCAAAATGGGATTTCCTTTGGTCCGAGGCTCCTTTGGGGTGATTAGTTACCCAATCCTATCAAAAATACCCATCTTGGCCTTTTACCCCTAAACACCCCCAAATTACCAAGACACCCCTTCATAGCCCAAAATTCCCAGAAAATCTCAATGAATCCCAAATATTCTCAATTTCATTTTTCTCAACTACCATATGACCCAATTTAGCCAATTTGACCATCTTTAACCAACATGTTCGATTTATGACATCTTTATTCATCAACATGGACTACATAATGTACCTTTTCAGGAATTGGCTTATGTTCGATTTATGACATCTTTATTCGAGCAAACGAATGGAAATTTCTCTCAAATTGTGCCTTTCTGTCAGTTCCCTTTTTGTGTGAGGGATGAAAGCCATGAACCACGCGCTGGTTCAAAATTTCAATGAACAAAGAACAAAACAACAAAATTTTAAAATATAAATGAAAAATAAAATAATCACCAATAAATAAATAATAGAATAAATTTCTTTTGAAAATCAACCAATTAAAATAAAACATTAAAGACATATTTTGAAAAATTAAATGTGATAAAAACAACAAGAAAATGAAACGAATCTATTGAGTGGATCCTCTCATTTTTGGAGTTTCCTACTCTTATGTGTGCAGCACAACCATCTTTATATGCATTAACTTTCTTCACATTGNGGCGACGGGATTTCAATTCCGATGACCGACAGCTTCTTACGGGCAAACCCCATACCAAAAATAGTGCTGACAGGACTATGTGAATCCAATAGAAAATAGTGGCGTGAACTCATTAAGTTGGGTTTAGTAAGTTCATTTGGACTAAGTGAATCCATTAGAAAATAGTGATGCCTCTCATTAAGTTGAGTTTAGTAAGTTCATTTGGACTAAGTGAATCTAATATAAAATAGTGGTGCCGGAACGTGTTGGGTTTAGTAAGTTCATTTGGACTAAGTGAATCCAATAGAAAATAGTGATGCCGGAACGAGAGTTGGGTTTAGTAAGTTCATTTGGACTAAGTGAATCCAATAGAAAATAGTGATGTCGGAACGAGTTAGTAAGTTCATTTGGACTAAGTGAATCCAATAGAAAATAGTGGTGCCGGAACGAGGGACCTGTAAGTTCATTTGAACTAAGTGAATCCAATAGAAAATAGTGATGCCGGAACGAGGGAACCGCAAACCATTTGGACTAAGTGAATCCAATAGAAAATAGTGATGCCGGAACGAGGGAACCGTAGGACCCAAACCGGTGTCGCTTTAATCAACTTTAACATGCCCCCATAAAATTTAAAGAACTTCAACCATAAGGCCACCTGATTTGACATAACTTTAATATGCCCTCTATAAAATTTAAAGAACTTCAACCATAAGGCCACCTGATTTGATATTATAACAATAGTGATGCTGGAACGAGGGAACTGTAGGATCCTAACCGGTGTCGCTCTAATCAACTTTAATACGTAGTGGTGTCGGAACGAGAGAATCGTAGGATCCTAATCGGTGTCCCTCTAATCAACTTTAATATACCCCTCCATAAAATTTAAAGAACTTCAACCATATGGCCACCTGATTTGATATTATAACTTGACACACTAAAAAACGCAAACTCGTCACGGCAAGGAACTTGGAGCTAGCATGGTGGGCAGCACGACCATCTTCAACAGCAAAACTTGTCTTCCCTAGCAAAACCAATCTTCCTTCCTTAGACTTAAACAACAAAGCCATAGGATTTTGAGGTTGCTTGCTTTAGGCCTTTGTATAATCGTGTTATACAATATAAGCCCTAACTCGTCTTAGGATTTTGAGGTTGTCGTTTGTCACGACCTAAATTCTCACATTTTCCAGGCTATTTGTGTGATCATTTCACGCGAATGTAAGCCCTAAATAATAAAATTGGCAAGATGAAACACCTAAATATTTCTCCTCAAAACTGAAGCCAAATATTAGGATAGCTTGGGAAGTCACCGAGCTTCTCCTCTGGATCCATGAGATCCTCTAGTTCTTCTTCCTTTGAATTCTATAATAAAATGTTCCAAATTTGAACCAGTCTCCTTTCACACCTCTACGTTCAAATTCGTTGAAGAGTCCTACCATTTGAAATTCCTTGAAGATAATTTTTCTTAACTTTTATCGAGAGTTTTCTTAGGTGACTTTGGTCATTTAAGATGTAATTAACTATAGGGGCTTACCCATCGAGAGTCTTCTTAGGTGGCTTTGGTCATTTAAGATGTAATTAACTATAGGGGCTTGCCCCTATAGGAAGCATGTACAAACCAAACTTAATATAAACCCTATTTAATCCTTTATATTAAAAAGGGGAATTTGTTGGCAAATAAAAAGGTTTCGCAGACCAAACGGATGTCATACTTTCCTTAGTTAATTTGATCGAGCCTCATCCTCAAGANTAGGGGTTGTCATGGATCCAGAGGAGAACCTCGGTGACTTCCCAAGCTATCCTAATGTTTGGCTCCAATTTTAAGGAGAAATATTTAGGTGTTTCATCCTGCCAATTTTATTAGTTAGGGCTTACATTTGTGTGAAATGCTCATACAAATAGCCTGGAAGATGTGAGGATTTAGGTCATGACAAATGACAACCTCGGAATCCTAAGACGAGTTAGGGCTTATATTGTATAGCAGGGCTATGCAAAGGCCTAAAGATAAGGTGAGGATTTACGTTGCATAAGCAAGCGACCTCGAAGTCCTATGGCTTTGTTGCTTAAATCTAAGGAAGGAAGATTGGTTTAGTTGGGGAAGACAGGTTTTGCTGTTGAAGATGGCCGTGCTGCCCACCAAGCTGGCTCCAAACTCCTGCCGCGACGAGTTTAAGTTATCTATTGTGTCAAGTTATAATATCAAATCAGGTGGCCTTATAGTTGAAGTTATTTAAATTTTATGAGGGCATGTTAATGTTGGTTAGAGCGACACCAGTTAGGATCCTACGGTTCCCTCGTTCCGGCATCACTATTTTATATTGG
>JXCR01144102.1:42928-72223 GCA_002079205.1 Phalaenopsis hybrid cultivar | reverse complement strand
TTAGTTTTATACTTGTATAATTAGGATATAAAAATTTCTGTAAGCATGTTATTTCAAATTTTCATTCCTGTTTATTTATATTTGCTGTTAAACTGTTTAATCTGCTAAAAATTTAAGTTTTGGGAGGGGGATGAAAAATATTTTCAAAACTTAAATTTTATTTGTTCTCAAATGTGCTACAAGTGAATTTGATTTGAAAAGAAAAATATATGTATATGAAGTTATATTAGGGAAGTAAAATTTGATTTTAGAAATGTGTAAGAAAATTTAGTTAAAATTTTTAAAATTTGATTTTAGAAATGAGTAAGAAAATTTAATTAAAATTTTAAATTAGGGAAGTAAAATTTGATTTTAGAAATGAGTAAGAAAATTTAGTTAAAATTTTAAGTAATGTAGGGAAGTAAAATTTGATTTTAGAAATGAGTAAGAAAATTTAGTTAAAATTGTGAGTAATGAAGAAAAACTNGTCCAATGAATCTCTACATATTGAATTGAATTGAAAATGATAGAAAATTAATGAAAATTTAATTTTACTCTTANTTTATGTTAAAACTGGAAATCAAAGTTAGTGTGTTAGTTTGTTTTTATGTTTGTACCCACTACTTAGAAGTCCAATGAATCTCTACATATTGAATTGAATTGAAAATGATAGAAAATTAATGAAAATTTAATTTTACTCTTATTTTTAGTTTTATACTTGTATAATTAGGATATAAAAATTTATGTAAGCATGTTATTTCAAATTTTCATTCCTGTTTATTTATATTTGCTGCTAAACTGTTTAATCTGCTAAAAATTTAAGTTTTGGGAGGGGGATGAAAAATATTTTCAAACTTAAATTTTATTTGTTCTCAAATGTGCTACAAGTGAATTTGATTTGAAAAAAAAAATAATTATGTATATGAAGTTATATTAGGGAAGTAAAATTTGATTTTAGAAATGAGTAAGAAAATTTAGTTAAAATTGTGAGTAATGAAGAAAAACTTTCAATTAAAAATTTTTAGTGTAAAAAATGTTAAATATAGTGTAACTATCTTTAGTAAGAAAAATTGTGTATTTTGAAAATTTTAAGAATTTAGACTTTTATTTTTAATACTTAAATTTCTCTTGTTAAAAATAATTTTCAAAACTATTATTATATTTTTAAGTAAAAGACTTATATCAAAACTTTGTTTTGGGAAAGGAGAAGTGGAATTCAAAATCATTAAAGATCTATCCAGATATAGTAATCCTTGCCTGANGGAAAGGAGAAGTGGAATTCAAAATCATTAAAGATCTATCCAGATATAGTAATCCTTGCCTGAAAAAAAAAAGGTAAGGGAGGAGAAGCTTGAGAATTAGTGTCTAATAAAAAATTGGTTCCACATTTGATCTTTTTAAAGTATAAGACTTGAGAAACTATTAAGCTTAAGAATATAATATTGTAAGTAAAATTATTTNAAAAATTGGTTCCACATTTGATCTTTTTAAAGTATAAGACTTGAGAAACTCTTAAGCTTAAGAATATAATATTGTAAGTAAAATTATTCTTAATAAAAATTTTTAAGTTGAGATAATAAAAAGACTAAATTTTAAACTTGGAGAATCTATAATATTTCTGAGATAAGAACTCATATTTTCATCTTTCTTAACATTAAAAATTTTTAAACTTTAAGTTGGTTTCATTTTCTAAATATTTTTTTCTAAATTGAATTATTATATTTCTAAATCTAAATTTTATTAACTCCTAAAGAAACTCATAGACATATCATACTTATCNTAAATATTTTTTTCTAAATTGAATTATTATATTTCTAAATCTAAATTTTATTAACTCCTAAAGAAACTCATAAACATATCATACTTATCTAGTTTTTAAAGATTGAAGTGTCACTTGACGACAAGTAATATTTTAAGTTTAAGGGATTTTGATACACCTTAAATATATAGTGTTTTTAGACACATTTTATACATATTTTTCAGATATTGCGTTTTAATAGAAAGTATTTGTATGTTTTTCTTTCAAGTAAAAGTAAAAAGGTGAAAAATGCTAAAAGGAGTGAAAGATGATCAAATTTGGAGCAAAATGTAAATTTTATGCAAAAGTGTTTTGGCGCCTAAGCGCAAGATCCGGCGCTTAAGCGCCGGTGAAACAGAGAAGACCGCGCCTAGACACTAGAAGCCCCGTGCTTAAGCGCCAGAGGCAGTTATTTGGCGGTTTTCTTCACTTGGCCAAATTTCGAAGAGACATTTGAGGCACCTATTGGTTAAAGAGGGTGGTTATGACTAGAGGTGCAAATGAACCGAACGCGAACGAACAGAGCTTGTGTCCGTGTTCGGTTTGTATGAAATTTAATTTATTTGAAATAAACTCATGTTTGAAATTGTTCGTGAAGTCACTATTCGTGTTCTTTTCTTAACGAACGAGTCGAACACANGGCGCCTAAGCGCAAGATCCGGCGCTTAAGCGCCGGTGAAACAGAGAAGACCGCGCCTAGACACTAGAAGCCTCGTGCTTAAGCGCCAGAGGCAGTTATTTGGCGGTTTTCTTCACTTGGCCAAATTTCGAAGAGGCATTTGAGGCACCTATTGGTTAAAGAGGGTTGTTATGACTAGAGGTGCAAATGAACCGAACGCGAACGAACAGAGCTTGTGTCCGTGTTCGGTTCGTATGAAATTTAATTTATTTGAAATAAACTCATGTTTGAAATTGTTCGTGAAGTCACTATTCGTGTTCTTTTCTTAACGAACGAGTCGAACACGAGCTGTTTGCGAACAACAAGTCAGTTTGACATTCCTAATATTAATATATATAAATAATATATTATATTAATTATATAACTTATACTATATAAATATATAATATCAATATTAGTATGTTATTAATATAGTATATTAATATATTATTATTATTAAGTTATTATATATTATAATTTATAAAATTTAATTTTTTAAATATCATAAATTTTTTATATATAATTATGTTAAATTATTTTATATTTCGAACAATAACGATTCGAATACGAACGAATGCATCAATGTTCATGTTTGGTTTGTTTAACTAACCGAATGAAAAAAAANTTTTTATATATAATTATGTTAAATTATTTTATATTTCGAACAATAACGATTCGAATACGAACGAATGCATCATTGTTCATGTTTGGTTTGTTTAACTAACCGAATGAAAAAAATTTGTTCATGTTCTTCTCGTCTACTTATTGAATGAATCGAACGCAAACTCATTAACGAACCGAACACGAACTATTTGCGAACATCAAGCTTTTTTGACAGCCTTAGCTATGACCACTAGAAACAAAAATATTATTAAAAGACTTGTGAAATGAGGCATCCCTTGGAGAATACATCAAATTTGGACAAATTTTGAAGAATTTTCAAGACACCTCTTGGGAAATTTATAAAAGAAGAAAGTTGAGACATTTGAGATGGGTGCTTGAAGAGGGAGAGAGTGTTGAGTCCTGAGAAGATTGTGGAGAATCTTGTGGAGAGATTCAGACATCACAAATTTACTTTTTTTTTCATTTTATTTTAAGTTTTATTTTAAGGGTATAGAGTGTTGTAAAAGAGAAGAGATTCAAAGGAACTTCAAGAGTTTGGTGGAATATTTAAGATAAGTTATTATCTTTGTTTTTAAATTATTTTTGGTTTTAATCGAGACTTCTTGTTGGTTTGACAATAATTTCTACTTTTAATCTAAAGTGTGGTTTTATTTTCTCCATGGATTTTGAGTAAANGTGTAAATGTATATATATATATATATATATATATATTAAATTCTTATTTTCTTCAAAATCAAATTTTTGGTATTGTTGTAAAGTAAGTAAATATAAGTGAAAATATAATCGCATATATTGTTATACTGTTGCATGTAAACAGTTTCGGGATCACATATTAAAGGAGACGGGCCTNTATATATATATATATATATATATATATATTAAAGAGTTAAATTCTTATTTTCTTCAGAATCAAATTTTTTGTATTGTTGTAAAGTAAGTAAATATAAGTGAAAATATAATCGCATACATTGTTATACTGTTACATGTAAACAGTTTCGGGATCACATATTAATGGGGACGGGCCTACCAATGAAGAAAGAGTTCAAATATTACTTATTAATTTTTAACGAGCACAATTAAATATGGCCAATGCACAAATAAATTATATATATATAGTTTCCGACATATTGGATAACAAGGCATTTATTTATCACTTCTTTTAATTTTTATTATAAAATAATTTTTGAAGAAAGATTTATAAATTTATCTTAAATTATATAATAAAAACAAATAGTAGATAATAAATGGTTTTCTTAAAAAAAAAATTTGCCTTCTCTTCTCTCAGCTGTCCTTAAGAAAATAATCTCAAAACAAAAAATAAAATAAAATAAAATAAAATAAAGAGACCATCGAACTAATCCGGCCAGATTAGGAATAAAAAAACGTTTAATCAAGCCCTTGTTTTATTAAGTAATTACGGTTAGGGGACTCGGTGGGTCACATCTGAGTCACAAGGTTGATTTTAAGGCCACAAAAAGAGGCCGATTAGTGGTGGGGGCAAAAAAGTCAATGGGAGTACCAACGGCTAATTATGATAGAAGCAATCATTCAGCATACCGTCCAGTTGTAAATGAATGATTACATGAAAATATTAACCTCTCGGTACTATTAATTAGATGCTACTAATTCATATTGTTTCGCCTTTCACTAAAATAAATAAAATTTAGTGATATTTCGGACTTTGTTATGATGTATGAGCTCCTTTTTGTTGTACTTTTATTCAATTTCCATTTTTGGCTTCTGAATATCGTAATTAAAATTAAGTGGTTTAAGGCATATCTGGTTAAATATTAATTTAGACTTAAGCTTTCCAAGTTAACCTCAATTAGAGAGACAAGCCTTTAAATAGCTAGCTGGAGTGTATTATTTTATGCTATTTATACTTAATTACTTTTATCTAAAAACCAAACTCTAACGCAATGTAAATATATATATATATATATTATTCCATTCAAAAAAATATTAATCAAATGACAAATTGTGAACAATAACATATCGATCTATAATTTATCTTAAAATGGATTTTTGTGAATCAGTGGGAAAAAAAAATCCTTATAAAAATTGTCCAGCACGGGCTAATGAATAATTAAAGTATGCTCATCTTTTGATTTGGCCCAATTCTTTTTGAGTTAAAGATATGGCCCATCGGAGCCTGTAATATTAGTATAATTTTAATAAAATAATTTCTGCTGGGACGAGGAGCTATGAATAGGAAGGTCGGCTTATTCCAAATATAAATTCAATAAATTTTATTTACATGTTAAAATAAGTAACCTCCATTGATATCCGAGATTAAAGTAAGGCACTAACTACCTCATTTAGGGCAGCTTATTTGTTACGGTGGCATTTTGAAAAAACACCTGACATGTTTGGGTAAACTGAGTTTTGGCAGCTTATGTGTTTTCAAAACGTTGAAAACTGCATTTTCACAACGTATTTATCTAAGTATAGTGGCAGTTTGTTATCTGTGATCTGACTTTTCTAAAAAAAATAAATATTTATAATAATCAACACATCTAGTTTATCAGCATGTTATTTTTAATCAGTAAATCAGCAGTNATATAAATTCAATAAATTTTATTTACATGTTAAAATAAGTAACCTCCATTGATATCCGAGATTAAAGTAAGGGACTCACTACCTCATTTAGGGCAGCTTATTTGTTGCGGTGGCATTTTGAAAAAGCACTTGACATGTTTGGGTAAACTGAGTTTTGGCAGCTTATGTGTTTTCAAAACGTTGAAAACTGCATTTTCACAACGTATTTATCTAAGTATAGTGGCAGTTTTTTTATCTGTGATCTGACTTTTCTAAAAAAAAATAAATATTTATAATAGTTAACACGTCTAGTTTATCAGCAGATTATTTTTAATCAGTCAATGAGCAGCTTATTCATTAAGTTGCAGCTGCCCCAAATAGACCCTAAGCCAAGATAGAACTGCCGACTAACTTGATCTCCAACTCGCCAATTGACAATTTGAATCTCCATTACTCACCCGCAAGAATGAGGACTTCAGTACACAGCAATAAGGAATAACCTCGGCTACTTCACTGCATAGTATGGTATGGTCTGGCGGTTTGCAGGGTTTTATATCAAAGCAGCATGGGGTCAATACTTTCATGATTTCATATGTACTTTTATTATTTTAAATTCAATGTTGCAGTAGTATGAAAAAGAATATGCCCCTAACACTGTAAATATTAAGGGGTGGCACTTAATTGATTTGTAGTCATCAATCTTTTTATTTACATAATTAGCTTCTTTTTGCAAAAAGATGTCTTGTCCTTTTCCACTTGCTTTATATTCAAGCCAAAAAACCACATGTTCTTTATCTTAAATTCTAAGTCACGCATATATGGCTTTAACTCACAAAATATTTTAGCATTTTGTTACAGGAAGAATAAGAGTATTACAAATTGAATTCTCTCATATTTCACAATTACACATAGAGTATGATCAAGAGCATAATAATTCATATATATAACCATTAACGTTGAAATAGGAAACAATGCGTCTGTTCCATTCTTCATGTGCTTCGTTCATAAGGGCAGCGATCCGAAGTGACGAAGGTTTGATAACATAAATTTGATAGTGGTGGCCAAGCCATGAAATTAAGAATTAGCGGTGGCGGCCATGCTACGGGCATACAATGACGGCGGCAAATTACAGCTGATTGTGGCGGTCTGACAACAATGATCGTGATCGCGCGATGAGATTTTGTAGCAGCAGCTCGATTGTGGCGAATAATAGAAGGCTCGACAAAGATCTAAAATTTTTTAAACTTTCAAGCTCTCCTCCAAAATCATAGTGAATGATCCCATACGAGTAAAATATATTTAGAACATTTGATTATGTTAATGATGTTAGGTTTGTTGAATTCTTTTCACCGAGATGTTTACTCACAAGCATGTGAACTTTGAAGATGACTTATAAATCTTTTATGCTAATGTCTCAAAATTTTCAAATATACTAAGTGTTTGATATGGGCTGATTAATAATTTTATAATCATTATGTTTACTCATTGAATTGTTTATCTTGGAATATTTTTAATCTAACATTACAAGTTATCCGATCTCAACAATTACCAAAATTCGTGCCTCAACATGTGAATTATTTTGTGAAGTTTAAATTTTTAAAAGAAATTTCAATGTGAATTATTAAATTCAGTTTCAGCTCTCCAGTGATGGGAATGACAGCCACAAGCGCAAAACCTGCTGTCGCATCCCTGTGAGCCCGCCAAAGCCCTACTTAGCTCACGAAATCTCGACAGGTCAAATTTATGGGCCTTGATAAGCGTGCGCTGCTTGGCGGCAAAACGGCCCGAAAAGAAACCCTCAAATGAAGGCTCTTTCGACGTGCGAAGAAAGTAGGCCCAGCCCATGATAAAGTAGATCGACGTCGTAAAGAAGCAAACGGGCTCCATCACGTCCCACGATAGCTCCCAGAACGTCAATCTCATAAAAGCCGTAGTCTGAAGAACCGCAAGGCCCAGCCCAGCCCAAAGCTCCCGCCTCACCTGTGCCTTCGCTTTGCCATCAATCACAGCTTTCTCCGCCTCCATCTCTTTCAGCTCGCTCCTTCGCGGATCAGAGAGGTTCTCCTTCGCCTGAGCTAACTGCTCGGGGCTGAGGAAGACAACGTCACCGATGACGACGACGGCGCCGGAGTTATCGAGAGCGGCAGCAACGTCGTCGCTACCGCCGGCGATTTCACGGCAGATTTGGGCGAAATCGGAATAGGAGATGAAGAGCTTCGGAATGGATCTTAGTCTCTCCCTCGCCTTCTCGATCCGTGAATATTGGAGCAATTTCATGGCGTCCTGCACCGAGATTTTAGCTCTATTTCGACTTTCGATTCCAACATCTTCTTTTTCCATTTCCATTTGGGATCTCGGAGGCCCAACATCTTGTTTTTCCATTTCCATTTGGGATCTCGGAGGCAGAGAGGGAATGATGAGGCCGATCCGATCTGGAGACAACGACGAGGATATCGTTTTCATAAGATGGTCACCGACGGGGAAGGGGAGGTACAGAGGCGATGGGAGTCCGTCGAAGCTGGCGGCGGAATGTGAAATCCGGCGGTGAGCGGATAGGATCTTATTAGGAAGGTCCGGCAGAAGGTGTTTCCTCAGTGTGAGGGGTGGGTGGGGGCGTTGTGCGGCGAGGTCGGCGCTGTGGAGAAGACGAGAGGATAGGGTTCTGCGGAGCGCCATTTGCTTGATGGAAGCGGGAAGAGGAGAGCTTCCAAAGTGGCACCTTTTGAGGCATCTTTGGAGGCGAATTTATACAGTGGCCCCGAGGAATCTTGTCGTTGTTTCTGGTTATTATTATTGTTTTTATTATGAAAATTTTATGAATATACCTTACAATTATATTTATTTACAGGCCTGGCACTTCAATTTTAATATTTTACATTTGTATTACTAGCTTTCATATCACAAATTTATGTACGATATATATGCATTTGAGTATTAAATATGTATGTCAATATCAATATGAGAGACTGATGATTGCATTTTGTTTGACCCACTCTTTACGAAAGAGTTCATTTATTCCTCGCAACTTTGTGTATAATTAGTGAGGTATTAAAATATGATTTAAGAAAAAGATATCGCGGGAAGCTCAACTGTGATTCCTCTCAAACTTGAAGCCTACGTTAATCCGAATTCGTCCGCCTGCAATATTTCAGAATGTCAACTTTGACTCTTGTGCTGAGTATAATATTCATTGGTGGCCCGGGGCCACATTCATGATATTATCTCTCAAAAAAAAAATCCCCTTGAAAATTCTCTCTCCCTCTCCCTCTCCCTCTCTCCCTCTCTCTAAAATTACATTTCATGTATTCAATTCTAGAACTACTCAAACAAAGCCTTTTGGATTCCAATGTCGACCTCCATAATTCAATTTTTTTCTAAACTCTTTTTTGTAGTCTTATCCACGAGAAAGATATCAACAGCGAAAAGCATACGACAAGGTACATCCTCTTGTAAACGTTTAGTAAGAGCACCTATAACTAAAGCAAAAATATTTTTGCTTTAAGTCGATCCTTGATGTAATCCAACTAAAAAAGGAAAATTTTGATCAAACCTCCTAGTTGCTAAACCCTAAACTCCAAACACATTTTTCAAAATTGATGAAAATAAAAAAAAAAAATTAAGAGGAAAAGATACCTTCCTCGATTGTTTAGGATATGAGAGGAGCAAAATGAGAAGAAAAATGGGAGTTTTGGTATAAGTCGCGATCACATCATTGCATTCCTAGCTAGCTCCTATTGTAAAGGGATCATGAGGTTTCTGCGATGATAAAGGCGATGGTTTTGGATGAGACAAAGAGAGGTTGGAGCGACATGCAAGGGTTTGGGGTAGAGAAGAGGGGTTCAATGGGAGAGGAGGGTTTTAGGTAGAGAAGAGCGATGGGAGAGGGGATTAAGGCAAGACCCGGAGGGATACGATTTTTTTTGCTATAAAGGATTTTTTCCGACGACTTTCAATCCTTTGGCTATTAATACTTTTGTCGAGGTCATTTTCTTCGCTTATTAAAAAAATATGTCGGTAGCTACCCCGCAAGATGGCGGGTTCGAAAATAACCGACGAAATATGGTCGTCGGTTAATATTTTGCTTATAATTGATGATATATTGCGTCGGTAATAATTAAAACGGACAGAAACAATATTACTATTGTAGTTATGTTATTGTAAATAATTCAGATCATAAAATCTTCACTAGTCCGTCGGAGGATAGAATATTTTTTTTCACAAATTAGGCCATCGGTTTTGATGCATTTTCCTAGCTGGTTAATTAAATGGTCCTTAATAATTTTTAATTTACCTAATCCAAGAAGAACTCAACGAATAGTTGGTCCATTTGCAGCCCTAGAAGAGCCTTCAATGTTATGAATCATTCCCAACTTCACAAAAGATATTGCAGAGATAATTTTTATTAGGAACTTACTATCATTATTTTTTTATGAATTAATTGTCAACTTTGATAATATATTGAGCTTTTTAAGATCCTCTCGATGACTTTTGATTATGCTAGCAAATGAAGTCATAACTCCAGTAATTGTGGAGTAGACTTGCCAGAAGCTAGTGGTTAAAGATCAAGCGGCTCTATTATTATTATTTGCGAAGAAATTGTCAAATATTTAGATTTTTTTTCATATGTATAGTTTCAACCAATCTCTCTCTCTCTCTCTCTCTCTCTCTCTCTCTCTCTCTCTCTCTATATATATATATATATATATATATATATCCTCAATTCCCAACCTCTTCAATGCTATTTTGAGAGGAGCTGCATGGCTTGAAGGAGGGTGAATATGCAAACTTCCCCCATTTGAAGAAAACCGACCATAATGATCTGGATGATTCTAGTATAATCAATTTATGGCTAGAAATAAAAGACTTCAATAAAAATTAAGTAAATCATTAAAATATGATGTCCTAATTTTTTTTTTTTTTTAGAATTATATTCAAAATCTTCAAGAGCAAAGTGTTTTGCTTTATACTAGTGCATATTATATTAATAAAAAAAATTATATTATTCATTAAATATATATATTAAAATAANCTTTATACTAGTGCATATTATATTAATAAAAAAAATTATATTATTCATTAAATATATATATTAAAATAATTTTGTGATTTATAACATCATATATGAATTAATATCTTTTGAATCCTTATTTATCTGGGAATCACACCAAAAGAAATATAAGGAGAGATGAAGAGAGAGAGAATAAACATTAATTTATCATGATTAATAATGTTTTGTTCATCAAATGATTCTCTTGTTCATAGAAGAGATGATACATAATAATGATATTAGAATTTTANAGAGATGAAGAGAGAGAGAATAAACATTAATTTATCATGATTAATAATGTTTTGTTCATCAAATGATTCTCTAGTTCATAGAAGAGATGATACATAATAATGATATTAGAATTTTATTTTCGGCTTTGAAGGGGTCCACATTGGGGTATTTTTGGTTTTTGCATGCATTGACTTATGTCTAACTACTTATTGGTTTTGTCGGCTGACCTCAGTCGGCTTCAAATTGACATAATCAATCAGCTCGATCAACTGACATTGATCAATATGAATCAGTCGACTGATATGCATGATGACACTTAATCCTTAACAAGAAACTTTTGGGGCATCCCTCGGATGGTCAACCAGATCCTTGAATGTGTGATGAAAGAAAGTAGCAGGAGGGTTGACTATTGCAACCGATCAGCTTTCCTATAACAATCAACTCGAATGTTCTTTCTCCTCACATCAGACCAATTGGTTTGGGCTTGGGTTGACTGGTCATTTGTTTTTCTGCCTTGTGGCACTATCATTTTTGTTTTTGTTGGCTTAGCTCAGACAACTTCAATTAGTTGGACAAGTAAGCCTTACCAACTGGCACTGGGCCCACTTTCATCGTACTCCTCCCTTCTAGACCGTTAAATCTTCTTATGATCAGCACGGACAATTTTTTTTATGTGCATATTTGAGTTTGTCAATTCTCTGACTTCATGAAAAGTGATGTTGCAATAAGAATAAGAGAATTTTTTACAACAGTAGATTACATTTATCACTAATTAATGATTCAATTATTGAACTATCTGATTTTCACATTTGATTCTTATACATAATACATGATGAGACTCCTTCCCACTCCTTATTTTCTTCAAGACTCCCATCATTTGATTCGGTTGGCTTCTAGTTGTTGTAATAAAGAACATTTCAAACTCTTGGGTGACATCCCAAACAAACATCTGATCTATTTTGACTCCAAGATAACTAAAGGATGGGACTGACCGGGAGGCAAAAGGAAAAATAAAGTCGTGCACTTTCACTGTCGGAACATGAAAGATTGTTTGATTTGTTCCTCAGTAATAAGTAGAGGAATATTCGGTTAATTGGGCTGACCATCAACCCTACTGCTCGACCTTTTACTACAGTGCAAGGCCAACCGATCGAACAAGCTGCATAAGAGACTGTTGATGGTCTCCCATTGCACGGTGAGGGTGTTGCGTTGATTACAATGTTTGAGTTGGATTGGCTCTTGGATGTGATGAGACTCTATCTTATTTGTTCGAAAAAATATTTTTTTGTGAAGTACTATTGTTTTATGTTGTCTCTCGGTGTAGATGACTCGGTTTTGAGAGGCCTAAGTGAGGATCCAACCCTGGCTGGTATTGAAAAGAATCATGAGATAACAAAGGAGATGATTGTTAAATGTACATCCAAAAATTACCTGCACAGATCTCGAAGCAATCTGACAGTTAGATCAAATGCTAGTGTTCATGAAGCTGCCAACTGGAAAGTTTGTGACCGACCGCCCATCCTAAGGGTGGTTGATTGAAGACCTATCTTGATCGACCGAAAGCATATGCCTCCCGCAAATAAGCCAAGGTCTGAATTCCTCAACAACCTCACAAGTATCATTGTACACTCTTTTAACACTGCCATCAAGAACACCAAGATACAAGCTAGCTGACCGGCCACATTAGTGCCAACTGGGTATCGCGCTCAAAGTTGCCAGGCTCCCCAGGGTGAAACCGGCCCGACACCCAGGTAACATAGCCGACCGACACTAGCTTGGTCGACTGATTCAATGAACCACCAGGTGAAGGGTCTTGGAATATCAAAAAATATCTAAATCAGTTATAAATACGAAAAGACACGACAAAAGATAATAATATCTTGTAACCCTCTCGTTAAAACAAGGACATATATGCAAGTTTCTACTTTGTGATCCTTTATCCTCTATGGATAGGGGGTAAAGTGCATGTGAAAGGGGATTTTTAGTTCTTCTCTCTAAACTCATAGTTTGTAGGGGGAATTTTCTCCTTTTCTCTCTTGTAACCTCTATTTGGATATATAAATTAGATCATGGAGCCCGGGAATACCACATTTCGCCCCTACAGGGCAAGTCAGTGCGTGTTCTTTTTATTTCCTTTTGAGCTATTTATCTTCCTTTATTTCTATTTTCTCTTGTTCTTATCGCTCCGGTCGTTGGGCATACATCACAGGAAAAATTTGGATTCTACATTAAGTGATTATAATCTAGAGATAGTAAGTGGATGGCAACAATTGAGTAGTGAAAGTAGGGTAACCTTAGCATAGTAATGATGGTATAGCAATAAAGATGGTGGTTAGGCAACGTAAATACCCTTAAACGCGGTCATTAGACACAACCATAATTTTCCTTAAATCTCTAAGATCTTTCCAATTTCAAGTCTTGCCCTCCTTCTATTTAAAAAATAGAAATATATATATATATATATAATTTTGAGAGTAACACTATGACTATTTAGAATAAAGTCTAAAAATATTACCCATATTGATTTGCTTGATTATAAGTGTTCATTCCACAGTTGAATTTTTTAGTAGTCTCAAAATTAAGTGATCTTATATTAAAACATTTTTTCGTCAAGATATTTGATTTGATTATAAACAATTATGATTTGAGNTGAATTTTTTAGTAGTCTCAAAATTAAGTGATCTTATATTAAAACATTTTTTCGTCAAGATATTTGATTTGAGTATTTTTATCACTTAAACCAATCTTCCAAAATTTGTAATTAGAAAAATGTTTGATTTGGGCTCATTTAGCTTCTGAACGAATCACTTTAGATATTTTTAGGCTCATTAAGTATGCCTGTCAAGACATTGAATTCATTTACAAATTTGATAAATCAAGTTTTGAATTATCCTAATTTAATTTATTCTGGATATTTTTGTTTTAAAATTTGTATTAAAATTTATGCTTGCTTAAATAATTTTCTTGAGAACACATCGTTTTTAGATGTCAAATCATGTGTCGCCCTAAACTATAAACTGACTCATTCAACAACTTATGACACAGATTTATAGTATAGTATTAATACTGTCTATTAAATGAAAATTACCTCGTTTAAAATTTATACCACATAAATTATATATATCTCCTTATCTAAATGCATTTTATTTTTTTTATATTTTATAATAATTAATGAAGCTATGAAGGTAGTGTTGCGGCTGTTGCTGTTTCAACCCCCCTTTATGGTATTAAATTTACATGCAAAAGGTAAGCAAAGTATTGTAACTTAAGAATTATTGAACAAAAACTTTGTAATCTAACAAGAAGGCCACATTTAATATAATAAAACACAAATAATGAAATGTATACATCTTGATAATGTTAACAGAAAAGTAAGATTGAATCAATTAAACAGCATTTCAATGATAACAATAGAATCCTACAACACCATCCTCTTTTAATCAAAATAAATGCCTTGACATAGAAGTTTGATGAGTCCAAGATTAACCAAAATTTGAGGTTATTCAAAAATTCAAATAATCTATAATCAAAGAATCAACCTTAGTGTTATAAAATTATTTGCGGAGTGCACCTCCAAAAATCATGAATGGACTCATATGAAAACAATCTTGAGATATATTTGAAATGAGCTTGAATAACTCCAAAACTCCCACTAATTATTAATGTGCTAATCACCGCTAATAATCAATTTTGTTGTCACACGATCATTGCTATTGCTCGACTATCTTTATTGTTGTCTCCCCAGTACTATCACAAAAAACTATTGTCATTAAATGGTTGTATGGCAGTACTAATACTTCTCCCATAATCTCTCTTATATTTACAAAAGATGAAATTTATGGTCTCAAAATTATCATCTATTCATCTCTAATTAATGGAGAAAACATAGAATACAAAGGCACAAATGCTCTTTTAACTTATTTAATCCTCTTATTAGTAGCTTCATAAATAGTTAGTTTATATTTCTTATAATGTTATAATCTCCCAATCATGATTTGAACGTCGCCGCCGCCAGGGTGAAATCTCCAATACCATTCGTACAAATTGCAGATAAGCGGCTACGTGCATATGCNCCGCCGCCAGGGTGAAATCTCCAATACCATTCGTACAAATTGCAGATAAGCGGCTACGTGCATATGCATGCACGCATGCATGGTTGACACAATATGAAAATGGAAAAGGAGATTTAATAAAATTTTCGCTTTAGAAAAAGAAAGAAATTAGCTGAGCAAGGCACACTTTGGATCCCAGTGGCTTTGTCGTATTGGTTCACGGCTTCGCAGTATTTATTTCCACAATAAACATAATATTATTTTGGAGAAATTTTAAAAATGGCACCTTTAAGTTTTTTTTTTTTTTAATCAAACAAAAAAAAATTGAAAATTTACAAACTCGCCACATGGCAAAGATGGACTGGGCGACTTTCCCATGTCAGCGGCAATGTCGCAGCTGACATGGCGACTGGCAAAAGAAAAATATAAAATCTTTAATGCATTTACATTTATGCCACTCAAATCATTCATATCACATTAAAAATTCCAATGCATCTACATATCCAACAGCTAAACTCTACTTTTCTTTCTTTTATACCACCCAAATCTTTCATATCACTTTAAAAACTCCTATGTATTTGCATATCTAGCACCTAAACTCAACTTTTTTCATGTATACCACCCAAATCTTTCATATCACACTAAGAAATCACNCCTAAACTCAACTTTTTTCATGTATACCACCCAAATCTTTCATATCACACTAAGAAATCACTTTTTTTTTTTTAATTTTAAAAAGTGAAATACATATGTAAATATTGAAATATATCACTTTTTAAAAGTTTTAAATATATATTTTTTTGAGTGTAGATTTAAAAATATATATATTAACAGTGCCATTTTAAAAAATTGGCCTATTATGTATGCTAATATGTACTTTGCAGAGAGATGCCTTCCTATTTTAATATTGTCCAAATTATTAACTTGCTGCATCTTTTGTCCTCTTTTCAATGTTATATTCATCTACTCTTTTCTTGCGCATTTAGGTACACACCACATAAATCTTGCACCTAAACAATATTCATATTTACATATAAATCTCTCAAATCTTTAACATTGCATCAAAAATATCATTATAACTATCTCTTTAAAAATGAAATGCACATTTTTTTTTATGCAACAGACGTGTTATAAGTGTTAAAATCAAAGTTTGGGTGTTAGATATGCAAATGCATAAGAATTATGTGGTATGTGCGTAAATTTCTTTCTTTCCTTCTTGCAATCTGCATCTTCTTTTTAATTTTGGGCCCTCATAAATAGAGTATATTTTTCCTACAAATTTCATTAGTTGAAATCATTAGATTTGAGCGAGTTTTTATGTTTGTTTCATTTACAATTTCAAAGTCCAAATTAGACCTTTTTCTCTTCAAAAAATTTCTAATTAAAAATCTTAATTTATTTTACATTCCATGCATGCTTGTTTCTATCATTACTTTTCATGTAATGCCAAATGGTACGTGATCAAATTGTTAATTATATTTTTGTCGTCTGTTTCTCATGGGACAAGTCTGAAGCTGCAGAGAATCATGCTTCTGTCAAATTAATATTGCCATATATTATTTATTTATTTCCATTTGTACTTCTATTCGTCCTAAAAAATAAAAATAAAAAAAAAAAAGAATTATGTGGTGCAGGGGCCATTACGAATTAATTTTATTAATTATATTAGTTAATTTAAAAATTATGATAAATTATTTCTTAGATTGATGATTAATTACTTATAATGTTGGATGAGGAAGTCAATAGGTGCTTGCTTAATTAAACTTTAAGCAAATTTTGATCCTAAGAGCGAGCTGATTTTTTATTTTTTTTTTTAATGTAGAGAATTAATGATAATAAGAAAATGTCAAAAAAATGTGTAGATAACTTTATCAAAATTTATTTAAATTATCTATCCATTTTTTTTATTTATTTTAAGTTAAATTTAATAATCTTGATATTTATTTTAATCAAAATCTTGTCTATTTTTTCTTTGTAATCCGATTTTTTCAAAGGAAAGGCAAGGTTTGCAGAACAAATCATTCTTGACTCAATTAGGGTTTAGCTGGCTTCAACTGAAACTAGAGTTAACGGAGTATGAAATGGGCGTAGGCTCACAAAATTCTTATCCATTACATATTTAACACTTATAATTTGATATTTACATTTATAACATCCAACATATACATGAAAATGTTTTTTTCATTCTTTAGAACAAATAACGATAACATTTTGATTTTATGTTAAAAATTTGAGTGATGTTCGTATAAATATAAGAGTTCTAAGTGTTAGATACATAAATACATAAGAATTGTGTGGCATGTATGCAATTGTTCATTTCTTTTAAAGATATTGTAAGAAATAGGCTCTCATTATAAAAATTTTTAGATAGTAACAAGAAAGTGTTAGCCACAAAAAATTATGATAAATTTAAAAAATATATATCCCAAGCAAAGTCATAGTCAAGACCTAATAGCCGGCTTCAATTGAAATTCGAGTTGATAATGTATGAAATGGATGTAGTTGGGGCATGTCACGTGTTGAATCTAAAAGTGTTCAGGAAACACACCCAAGGAATAGAGCATACTAGGAAGAAGGAGAAACAATAGAGATTAGTAAAAGCGAGTAACCTTTGATTGTGAAATGACACTTATTACAATTACAAGTTTACCCCCTAATCATTAGCTTACGCAAGATCCGTTTTAGTAAATTACAAGGAAAACATAATAAAATATTACAAGAACCACCCGACAAATTTTACTTTGGCGAACGTCCATCTTGGTCGATCGACTGCTTCCAGTTCGCGCGTTCTTACTTGATAGTTGATGCATGATCGATCATCTCGAGTCGTCTCGATCATCTGGACGATCCTCAGACCTTTTGTATCACTGGTTGATCGGATCGTTCGATGCCTGGTCAACCGATTGATGATAATTATGCAAGTCGGTCGCTTTTCTTTCTCCGATCGTTGTGCATTTCCGAGATCCGCGCTATGTGGTTAGTCGGTCATTCGAACTTCAACGATCGTCTTTTATCCTGCTCATTGGATTGCTTTAAGATTCCTGTATCATATTTTTCATATACATAGCTTCTTGAAAGTTGTGCAATGCATAAGAACAAGGGCATATATTTTTCCAATACAAAAATACGTAAAAATGTACATGACATAATTACTCAATAAATGATTCCCATGGATTTCCACATCCAAACTACTATAAATAGGCCACGGAGCCAGGCAGGGCTCGCGCGTCTCTCTCTCTCTTCTCCTGCCTTAATCTTTTCCCATTGTTCTTCTTGAGCCTACAACAAAGTCTGGTGAGAGAGCCTCATTTATCGACAAAGATGCACTTCTTAAGGCTCTTGGTGGTATGCGGGCAAAAGACCAAAAATTGGATGTGGAATGGAAATCGGCGGATGAAACTCTTGCGAGGAAGCAAGTAGAAAGAGAGTTGTGCAAAGGTTAAAAAATGTTGATTGTGAGGATCGAATTGTCCTTCGATTCTCTTGCAAGCTCCTCACAAGAATNATGAAACTCTTGCGAGGAAGCAAGTAGAAAGAGAGTTGTGCAAAGGTTAAAAAATGTTGATTGTGAGGATCGGATTGTCCTTCGATTCTCTTGCAAGCTCCTCACAAGAACNCCTCGGATGGTCAACCAGATCCTTGAATGTGTGATGAAAGAAAGTAGCAGGAGGGTTGACTATTGCAACCGACCAGCTTTCCTATAACAATCAACTCGAATGTTCTTTCTCCTCGCATCAGACCAATTGGTTTGGGCTTCGGTTGACTGGTCATTTGTTTGTCTGCCTTGTGGCACTATCATTTTTGTTTTTGTTGGCTTAGCTCAGACAACTTCAATTAGTTGGACAAGTAAGCCTTACCAACTGGCACTGGGCCCACTTTCGTTGTACTCCTCCCTTCTAGACCGTTAAATCTTCTTATGATCAGCACGGACAATTTTTTTATGTACATATTTGAGTTTGTCAATTCTCTGACTTCATGAAAGTGATGTTGCAATAAGAATAAGAGAATTTTTTACAACAGTAGATTACATTTATCACTAATTAATGATTCAATTATTGAACTATCTGATTTTCACATTTGATTCTTATACATAATACATGATGAGACTCCTTCCCACTCCTTATTTTCTTCAAGGCTCCCATCATTTGAATCGGTTGGCTTCTAGTTGTTGTAATAGAGAACATTTCAAACTCTTGGGTGACATCCCAAACAAACATTTGATCTATTTTGACTCCAAGATAACTAAAGGATCGGACTGCCCGGGAGGCAAAAGGAAAAATAAAGTCGTGCACTTTCACTGTCGGAACATGAAAGATTGTTTGATTTGTTCCTCAGTAATAAGTAGAGGAATATTCGGTTGATTGGGCTGACCATCAATCCTACTGCTCGACCTTTTACTACAGTGCAAGGCCAACCGATCGAACAAGATGCATATGAGACTGTTGATGGTCTCCCATTGCACGGTGAGGGTGTTGTGTTGATTACAATGTTTGAGTTGGATTGGCTCTTGGATGTGATGAGACTCTATCTTATTTGTTCGAAAAATATTTTTTTGTGAAGTACTTTTGTTTTAAGTTGTCTCTCGGTGTAGATGACTCGGTTTTGAGAGGCCTGAGTGAGGATCCAACCCTGGCTGGTATTGAAAAGAATCATGAGATAACAAAGGAGATGATTGTTAAATGTACATCCAAAAATTACCTGCACAAATCTCGAAGCAATCTGACAGTTAGATCAAATGCTAGTGTTCATGAAGCTGTCAACTGGAAAGTTTGTGACCGACCGCCCATCCTAAGGGTGGTTGATTGAAGACCTATCTTGATCGGCCGAAAGCAGATGCCTCCGGCAAATAAGCCAAGGTCTGAATTCCTCAACAGCCTCACAAGTNATATATATATATAGTTCAAGCATGCACGAGTTATAATAATTGTATTGAAGGATTGGAGCATTTTGTTCTCTACTAAATATCTTATTAGGAATTTAGGAAGTTGGGGTTAATGGACAAAATTAAAATTACATGAAGAAAAAGAAAAACTATTTAGGTAATTGTTTTCACGACTGGCCAATTAAAACCAAGCCAGTGCTATCTTCAGAGAAGCACCTCCTGCATGGCTTGAAGGAGGGCGAATAAGTAAACTTCCTCCAATTGAAGAAAACCGACCTAACGATCTGGTTGATTCTAGTATAATCAATTTATGGATAGAGATAAAAGGCTTTCATTAAAAATTAAGTAAATTATTAAAATATGATGTCCTAATTTTTTTTTTCTAGAATTATATCCAAAATCTTCAAGAGCAAAGTCTTTTGTTTTATACTTGTGCATATTAGATTAATAAAAATATTATAACATTCATTAAATATATATTAAAATAATTTTGTTAGTTAACACATTATATATGATTTAATATCTTTTGAATCCTTATTTGTCTGGGAATCACACCAAAAAAATATAAGGAGAGATAGAGAGAGGGAGAGAATCAACATTAATTTATCATGACTGGCTAGAGAGTTTGTTACTAACCGCCCATCCTAAGGCTGACTGACTGAAGACCTATCTTGGTCGGTCGACAGCTCATGCCTCCCACAAGTAAACCAATGTCAAAATTCCCCAACAACCTCACAAATATCATTGTGCTATCTTTCAACACTGCCCTCAAGATCACCAAGATACAAGCAAGCCGACCGGCCACATTAGTGCCAACTGGGTATCGCACTCAAAGTTGATAGGCTCCCCAGGGCGAAACCTGCCCGACACCCAGGTAACATAGCCGACCAACACTAGCTTGGTCGACCGATTCAATGAACCACTAAGTGAAGGGTTCTGGAATATCAAAATATGCCTAAATCAGTTATAAATATGAAAAGACACAACAAAAGATAATAATATCTTATAACCCTCTCATTAAAACAGGGACATATATGCAAGTTTCTACTTTGTGATCCTCTATCCTCTATGGATTGGGAGTAAAGTGCATGTGAAATGGGATTTTTAGTTCTCCTCTCTAAACTCATACTTTGTAGGGGGAATTTTCTCTTTTTCTCTCTTGTAACCTTTATTTGGATATATAAATTAGATCATAGAGCCCAGGAATACCACATTTCGCCCCTACAGGGCAAGTCAGTGTGTGTTCTTTTATTTCCTTTTGAGCTCTTTATCTTCCTTTATTTCTCTTTTCTCTGGTTCTTACCGCTCCGGTCATTGGGCATACATCACAGGAAAATTTTGGATTCTACATTAAGTGATTACAATCTAGATATAGTAAGGGGATGGCAACAATTGAGTAGTGAAAGTAGGGTAACCTTAGAATAGTAATGACAGTCTAGCAATAAAGATGGTGGTCAGGCAACATAAATACCCTTAGATGTGATCATTAGACACGGCTATAATTTTCCTTAAATCTCTAAGATCTTTCCAACTTCAAGTATTGCCCTCCTTCTATTTAAAAAATAGGAATATATTTACAAATTTTTTAGAGTAACACCATGACTATTTAGAATAAAGTCTAAAAGTATTACCCATATTGATTTCCTTGATTATAAGTGTTCATTCCACCGTTGGATTTTTTAGTAGTCTCAAAATTAAGTGATCTTATATTTGTAACATTTTTTTGTTAAGATATTTGATTTGATTATAAACATTTATGATTTTAATATTTTTATCACTTAAACAAATCTTCCAAAATTTGTAATTAGAAAAATGTTTGATTTGGGCTCATTTAGCTTCTGAAAGGATCACTTTAGATATTTGTAGGCTCATTAAGTCTGCCTGTCAAGACATTGAGTTCATTTACAAATTTGATAAATTAAGTTTTGAATTATCCTAATTTAATTTATTCTCGATATTTTTGTTTTAAAATGTGTATTAAAATTTATGCTTTCTTAAATAATTTTCTTGAAAACATATCGTTTTTAGATGTCAAATCATGTGTCGCCCTAAACTATAAACTGACTCATTCAAGAACTTATGACACAAATTTATAGTATAGTATTCATACAGTCTATTAAATGAAAATTACATCGTATAAAATTTATACCACATAAATTATATATATACACAATATTTATGCCTCTCACCCTCCTTATCCAAAAGCATTTTATTTTTTTATATTTTATAATAATTAATGAAGCTATGAAGGTAGTGTTGCGGCTGTTGCTGTTTCAACCCCCTTTATCATATTAAATTTACATGCAAAAGGTTAGCCAAGTATTGTAACTTAAGAATTATTGAACAAAAAACTTTTTAATCTAACAAGGAGGCCACATTTAATTTAATAAAACACAAATAATGAAATGTACACATCTTGATAATATTAACATAAAAATAACATGGAATTAATTAAACAGCATTTCAATGATAACAAAAGAATCCTACAACACCATCCTCTTTTAATCAAAATAAATGTCTTGACATAGAAGTTTGATGAGTCCAAGATTAACCAAAATTTGAGGTTATTCAAAAATTCAAATAATCTATAATCAAAGAATCAACCTTAGTGTTATAAAATTATTTGCAGAATGCACCTCCAAAAATCATGAATAGACCCATATGAAAACAATCTTAAGATAAATTTGAAACGAGCTTGAATAACTCCAAAACTCCCACTAATTATTAATGTGCTAACCACCGCTACTAATCAATTTTGTTGTCACACGATCATTGCTAGTGCTCGACTGTCTTTATTGTCGTCTCCCCATTACTATCACAAAAAAATGTTATTATTAAATTGTTGTATGGTCACTACTAATACTTCTCCCATAATCTCTCTTATATTTAGAGAAGATGAAATTTATGGTCTCAATATTATCATCTATTCATCTCTAATAAATGGAGAAAACATAGAATACAAAGCCACAAATGCTCTTTTAACTTATTTAATCCTCTTATTAATAGCTTCATAAATAATTAGTTTATATTTCTTATAATTTTATAATATCCCAATCATAATTTGAACAACGTCGCCGCCAGGGTGAATTCTCCAATACCATTCGTACAAATTGCATTTTGCCTGATAAGCGGCTACATGCATGCATGCACGCATGCATGGATGACACAATATGAATATGATTTCGCTTTAGAAAAATAGAAATTAGCTGAGCAAAGCACACTTTGGATCCGACTGGCTTTGTCGTATTGGTTCACGGCTTCGGAGTATTTATTTCCAAAATAAACATAATATTATTTTGGAGAAATTTTTAAAATGGCACCTTTAATTTTTTTTTTTTTAATGAAACAAAAAAAAAGTTTAAAATTTACAAACTCGCCACGTGGCAAAGATGGACTGGTCGACTTTCCCATGTCAGCGGCAATGTCGCAGCTGACATGGCGACTGGCAAAAGAAAAATATAAAATCTTTAAAATTGTTATAAATTTTTTTAAAAAATTCCAATGCATTTACATTTATGCCACTAAAATCATTCATATCACATTAAAAATTCCATTGCATTTACATATCCAACAGCTAAACTCTACTTTTTCTTTCTTTTATACCACCCAAATCTTTCATATCACTTTAAAAACTCCTATGTATTTGCATATCTAGCACCTAAACTCAACTTTTTTCATGTATACCACCCAAATTTTTCATATCACATTAAGAAATCACTTTTTTAAAATTTTAAAAAGTGAAATACATATGTAAATATTGAAATATATCACTTTTTAAAAGTGTTTTTTTTTTTAAAGTGATTTTTATTGTGATGCAAAAGATTTGGGTGGTATAAATGAAAAAAGTAGAGTTAAGAAAGTAGTTTTTTAATGTGATATAAAACATTTGGGTGGTATAAATGAAAAAGTAGAGTTTAGGTGTTAGATAGATATGTAATAATTTTTTAAAAAAAATTACAGATTCTAAGAAAGTGTTAGATGTTGTAAACATTACTGACTTAAAAAAAATTGACATTGCCGCTCACATCGCAAATCTTTCATATCAATTTTACATATGCTAAAAAATATATTTATTAACAGTGCCATTTTAAAAAATTGGCCTATTATTTATGCTAATATGTACTTTGCAGAGAGATACCATCGGTGCTTGTTTTAGGGTCTTATTCGCATGCCTTCTCAGGCACTATTTTAGCTGCTTAATAAATTACCTATATTAATATTGTAATTAACAATATTACAATTGCTACAACATTGCATAGGGAAAAAATTGAAGCTGAATATTTCTTAGTAAAGTTTGCTCCTCGGACATTTTAAATTTATTAGATTTATCTTGAGATGTTTGCTATATATAAATAATCACTTAACTCTTATATTGATCTCATTTTCAAAATAAATCAAAAGATTTCTAAAATATTTTCTAATTAAATTCTCATCATAATTTCACCACCAATTTCATATTTTAATCAGAAAATTTGTCTTCCAAATTATTAACTTTCTGCATCTTTTGTCCTCTTTTCAATGTTACATTCATCTACTCCTTTCTTGCGCATTTAGGTACACACCACATAATCCCTATATATTTGCACATCTTGCACCTAAACAATATTCATATTTACATATAAATCTCTCAAATCTTTAACATTGCATCAAAAATATCATTATAACCATCTCTTTAAAAATGAAATGCACATTTTTTTTTATGCAACAGACGTGTTATGAGTGTTAAAATCAAAATTTGGGTGTTAGATATGCAAATGCATAAGAATTAAGTGGTATGTGCGTAAATTTCTTTCTTTCTTTCTTTCTTTCTTTCAATCTGCATCTTCTTTTTAATTTTGGGCCCTCATAAATAGAGTATATTTTTTTCCTACAAATTTCATTAGTTGAAATCATTAGATTTGAGCGAGTTTTTATGTTTGTTTCATTTACAAATTCAAAGTCCATATTTTACCTTTTTCTCTTCAAAAAATTTCTAATTAAAAATGTTAATTTATTTTACATTCCATGCATACTTGTTTGTATCATTACTTCTCATGTAATGCCAAATGGTACGTGGTGAAATTGTAAATTATATTTTTGTCGTCTGTTTCTCATGGGACAAGTCTGAAGCTGCAGAGAATCATGCTTCTGTGAAATTAATATTGCCATATATTATTTATTTATTTATTTATTTCCATTTGTACTTCCATTCGTCCAAAAAAATTAAAAAAAAAGGTAAAAAAAAGAATTTTGAAATCCTTCACCAGGAATTATGTGGTGCAGGGGCCATTACGAATTACTTTTATTAATAATATTAGTTAATTTAAAAATTATGATTAATTATTTCTTAGATTGATGATTAATTACTTATAATGTTGGATGAGGAAGTCAATAGGCGCTTGCTTAATTAAACTTTAAGCAAATTTTGATCTTAAGAGCGAGCTGATTTTTTTTTTTTTAATGTAGAAAATTAATGATCATAAGAAAATGTCAAAAAATTTTGTAGATAACTTTATCATAATTTATTTAAATTATCTATCCATTTTTTTTATTTATGTTAAGTTAAATTTAATAATCTTGATATTTTTTTTAATCAAAATCTTGTCTATTTTTTCTTTGTAATCCGATTTTTTCAAAGGAAAGGCAAGGTTTGCAGAACAAATCATTCTTGACTCAATTAGGGTTTAGCTGGCTTCAACTGAAACTAGAGTTAACGGAGTATGAAATGGGCGTAGGGTCACTAAATTCTTATCCTTTATATATTTAGCACTTTAAAATTTGATATTTACATTTATAACATCCAACATATGCATGAAAATGTTTTTTTCATTCTTTAGAACATATAACGATAACATTTTGATTTTATGTTAACAATTTGAGAGTTCTAAGTGTTAGATACATAAATACATAAGAATTGTGTGGCATGTATGCAATTGTTCATTTTTTTAAAAGATATTGTAAAAAGTAGGCTCTCATTATAAAAATTTTTAGATTGTAACAAGAAAGTGTTAGCCACACAAAATTAAGATAAATTTAAAAAAAATATATCCCAAGCAAAGTCATAGTCAATATCTAATAGCTGGCTTCAATTGAAATATGAGTCCTGGAACATATCACAAGAAAGAGTTCTGGAACAGATCGAAGGTTGGCTTGATGAGGGAACCCATCGACAGTGGACGTTCCTGTCGAAGAGAAGGAAGCACCCGTCTAATTGATGCAAGATTAGTAATCCCTCATGTTGGCATGGAGGATGAGAAGACCGGAGCAAAGATATCGCTCTATTTGCTGAAAAATGACATTTCTTCTGTGGGTGGAGTATGAAGATAAACCGGTGAAGGTGCTAACTCTTTCACCGCGTCTGAATGGGACTAGGTTTTGGGTGTGTTGCTGAAGTTGTTAGCCTTAAATACTTATATTTATTTCCTTGGTGCAACTATAGAGGTCCTGGCAATCAATTCTCTTTTTTTCGGATATTGATGTCGATCCTACAAAAGATGTTGCCGTCGTGGAATAGTCTGTTGCAGAAAATGCGACTGTCGTGGGATAGGTAGCTGCAGCGGATGTGGCTGTCGTGGGACAGGCTACTACAGACTAGGGGACGGATGGGGGGAACCAACCTCATGGTGAAGGTAAAACCTTGGCCCGCCAAGCTACGAGGAGGAGGTGACCAAGGGACGTCGGAATTCCTCTAAATCCTTAACGCACCATCTTGCGGAGATGAAAGAACTTTTTTCTCGCACTATGGGATATCCTCACGGGAGGGGGTGGGGGATGGTGATAAAGAAGTTGTCGATGTTTTGTTGAGGGTCGAATAGAGAAAATGGTCTCTGCTCTTCGTGGGGAATTCTCTGCTTTCCAGAAGGAGATGTTTGCATCTCGAGAGGAGATGGCATGCCTCTGTTTGGAGTTTTCAGCCGTCAGAGGGAGCTTTCGCGCTCATATTAGGGATGGTCAAACTGACCTTTTTAAGCTAGGTAGTGAATTCATGTATGAGAGACTACTTCACTAAGGGTTTGTCTCTGGCGAAGTGGCAAACAATCGTTTAGTTGGGTTTTTTTCTTTTTGAATAGTTTTCAAAGGTTTTATGCAATGTACTTTTTTGTAAATAAATAAATAAAATATAATTTCCTATTTTTGTTCATGATTTGTTCACCTCGAGTACCATGTGATTTCCATCGTGTCACTGTCTTGTCAGTCCCATCTTCCCATGCTATAATATATTTTTTGGGTAGTAGCTATCGGGGACATTTACCTTTTTCTATTTTCTCTATGGCTTGCCATTTATGCCTTCTCTCTTCTCTTCTTGTGCGATAACTTCGGGTTTCATGGCGCGGAAGTTTTCCTACGAATCGTATTGTTTGATTCTAGCTACAAAGATTTCCGTTGTTTCTGCAGTAAAAGTGAAAGAGATTCGAGATCCTGATCCCTCAATTTGCTTTCGGTCGGCAGCCAGTTACGAGTGAGCCACAAATCATTTTACCCCTGAATTTGTTTTTAATAAAGTTCAGTTTAAGATGGATCTTCGATTGCCGCTCTGCAGGGATCTTCAATCATTATGTGAATGTTCTTGCCTAAGTTCTTTTGAACTCAATTGAAGTTGTCATGACCTTCATCCACTTCTGTCGAAGGATGAAATTCCAAAGACAATCGAGTTGTTCGACCACTTATTTTCATTTAGAATTGGTCGGGAAGGTTACATTAGGTTCATTGTTGGTCCCAAGATTCACCTGTTAGGTCTTTAAAATATGATCAAGGATTGGAAAACAATTTTTTTGGTCAGGCCTTGTACAAGTGGTTGGGGGATTTGCGCTCTTTAATGGACTACGAGGTGAAGAAGGTGAACATCTCACTTAGGAACCTTCGAGACCATAGGGCATTGATCGAGGATCAATGCCTCTTGCTATTCCAATACTCGACCTGATCATGGTCGAGCGCATGATTTGTCCGAATGGTACCGAGACAATGACCGAAGGACTGTGGACCTCATCTGATAGTCGGGAGGTGGCTCGGGAGAAGGCTACTGAAGTGTGGGCAGCTTTGAAGAAGCCGCGGGGAAAAACTAGTCTTCACCCGACTGGCAGAGGCAGGTGTCGATTAGACTCACCCGGGTCAGCCGAGGGAGATGTCAAAGTTGATGATCTTTTCACGCTTATCATTACTTATCTATGTACACATAAAACTTATGTATTTTGGTTAGATTTTTTTGAAGGGAGCGATGTGGGCCCTATCAGACCCATGGTGTTTATGATTCTTTTGCTTAGCCGACTCATCCATCGATTGGTGGAGTTCTTGCAACGACTTCTGATGAGGACCTCATTTGTGGGTTTTTAGGAGTGGGCCAAGGCAAGTCTCACCTCTCATCTTGTTTTGATCAGGACTGAATCCGAGGTAGAAACAGGTGCAGTCACGAGAATTGAGAGAGAGAGACCTCCCAAAGGGAAGGAAAGCTCTGAATCTAGCTATAAATTTTGCCCCCTCCTCCAAAAAGAGGATGTTTTGTCTGAGTGGTCTTTCACACATGATCGGAGGTCGGAGTATGTCGGGTGTCCATTATGCAGTCCTTGATAGGGAGACTAAGTGGTTTCCCAGTACTTCGCTGAATGAGGTTTGCCCATCGACCTGGTTGGAGATGTTCTGGTCCCCAGCTTTTGAGAAGATGTTGAGGTTGATGGATAGGAGAGACATGCTTCAAGCAACTGACTGGTATCGTGCCCTTATCTGGGAAGCCCTGGATTTCCATGCTCCTCTCCTTGATAGAGCTGAGGAGCAGGTTGAGAGATCTTCCCTACGGGTTCATAAGCTAAAATGAATGGGCTTTTGTGGCTGAGGAGAGATTAAAGTTGTCTGTGGAAGAGCGGAAACGGGAGGCCTAGGAGCACAGAGCTCAAGTGGCAACTCTTATGAAGGAGAACAATTATATGAAAGAGAGAATGTCCTCGATGATTATTAAGGAGGAGCACGTCAAGGGTCTTTTCCGCTAGGTTGAGGTTGACAGTTCGCTTGCCATTGAAAGGTTTATGAAGCATAAATTGGTCAACCCTAAATGGCAGTAGATGGAAGAAGTTGGTAGACTCTTGTTGGATTCTGAGGATGAGAAAGAAGCTCGAATGACCAGCTAACCACACAACACGAATCTTAAGAAAAGCGATCGACTTGTATAATGATCGTCGATCGGTTGACCAAGAAACCAACCAATCGGTCAGCGATTTAGGTCTAAGGATCATCCAAAAAGAGCCCAGATGGTCGACACGACTCGAGAGGACCGATCATGCATCAACGATCAAGTTCCAACACGCGACAAAAGCAATCGATCAGCCGAAATAAACCGTTGCCAGACTAAAATTAGTTGGGTGGCTCTTGTAATTATATTTTATCGTACTTTCCTCCTAATTTACTAAAATTGTCATCACAGAAGCTAATGATTAGGGGCAAAACTGTAACTGTAATATATTTACCCCCATGCCTATAAACAGGGATCATTCCATAATAAAAGATTACACACTATTA
>JXCR01144102.1:19167-42499 GCA_002079205.1 Phalaenopsis hybrid cultivar | reverse complement strand
TATATATATATATATATATATACATATATATATTATTTACTATTTAAAAAAAAGAAAATCGATATTTGGCAGAGGCCCAAATGTTGATTTCTCATGCGCTAAGCCTCATGATGAGAGCTCGCTCTATGTGCCTAAATATTAGAGAACTCAACATCACTGGGGATTGAACCCGTTACCTGAAGGGGCTTGCAGTGAACCCCGCCAACCAACAGGCCACGGCTTGCGGCACACACACACACACACATAGATAGATAGATAGACAGCCAGACACACATAGATATTTAGATATATACATATCTAAAACTTAAACTTTTATATTTATATGCACATCACTCAAGCATATATATATATATATATTCAAATTTTTCGGTATGTATGCAAATGCCTCTTTTTATATAAATATCATAAGAAATAGTCTCTCATTATAAATATTTCTAGAAAATAACAAAAGAAAAACTATCAGCCACACATAATTTTGATGAAGTTCTTAAAAAAATAAAATAGTGAAAAATATCATATTCAACACCTATTGTTTTTAATAAGTTGTATTATGTGGCCTCCCATTATAGAAATTTCAAGAAAATAACAAAAAAAATATCAGCTACATATAATTATTATAAATATCTAGAAAAACAAAATAGTGAAAAATATCCCAAGCAGAACCATATTCAAGGCCTATTGTTTTTAATAAGTTGTATTATGTTAAATAGGCTCCCTCTACAGATCTTTCTAGGGATTGATAACAAAGTATTAGCAACTCAGCATTATGATAAAAATATAAAATATAAAATAATGAAAAATATCCATGACCTATTATTTTTAATAAATTATAATATGTTAGGATTATAACAAGAATAGTCAAAAATTAAAATAGGCTATAATGGCGGTGTGAAAGAGTCGGGCCAGGCTTTCTACCAATAAGGTTGAGCTTGAGCTAAAGCAAGCAATCATAGCCCTAGCGTTAAATAGGCTCCAATTTAAATTTGACTAGGCTTGGCAAAAGTGCCATAATAATAATAATAATAAATTGGCTTGCAATATATATATATCTTAAATTAGTGGTGTACCATAGCCAAGCCGAGTTGCGAGCCAGCCCAAACTCAAGAAGTTCTCAAAACTAAGCTGGCTGGACTAATAATTTAAGCTCAAGCTGTTACGACCTGAATAGTTAGATCGCGAGCCAACTCATTTAAAAGATATATATTAACAAAAAATATACTCAAAATATATTAAAATTTAAAACTTTATTTAAAATCATTTAAAATGCTTAAAAATGATACAAATAATTTTTTATTATTTATTTCCTAATAGATCATTTTATATTTTATTATATTAATAAAAAAATATTTCTCTCTTTCATAAGCTCTGGAAATGGTAGAATTAAGTTTGAGCTATAACTCAAATAATTAATTAAGTTTAAGCTCGAGCTCAAGTAAGGAGCAGCATAAGCTTGACTCGACTGAGCATTTTCACCCCTATCCTAAACAATATTTTTTCTACAAATTAATAATGAATAGTAGAATAGAAAACATGTGAGAAAAAGTATTCTCCTACATTTTTTTCCCTGTGCTTGGGAAGAGAATTTATTACAGGATAAAGAGATTCAACATCCCCAACCAACAAATGTCAATAGCTAGGCTTTATCAGTGATCCCTACACCTCTGACCTATCAAAGAAACTGACCACAAATTCATGGCATGCTTCCAATAGAATTAACAAAGGTGCTCTCCCTCCTAACTGAATAGAATTTTTATATAATATAGTAGATATGATTGTCGAAGAGAGCTTCTATGATCAAAATAAGAATTGAGATATTGAGTTATTGTCAGAATATCATTGATTGTATATGCAATCAAGATAGCTCATCATTGTTCGACACGGTGGGCATTGAAATTGGTGTCACGATCACCTTATTACTTGTTTAGTTGATGTTGATGTCCAGGGCTTCAATATGCCATGTTGACAAAAATGGGCATGATGTTGTCAATAGTTGTGTGCCTTGACCTTGATTACGATCTGGGGCGGAGCCAGAAAATTTTCTTAGTGGATGCATAAATTACAAATTTTAAAAGTACCCTCAATCTTTTCCTTCCGGGCTCAGGACCGATATTACCAATTATTAAACAGTTATTGAAAAAGCTTTTTCAATTATTTTTTTTTTATACTAATACATTCAAATACAAAATAAATTTAAAAATGACAATATCGGCAAACATAATACTTTCCAAGCTTTTATCAAAAGCTAAATGAGAGGATAAAATTATATTAGAATTTATCATAATAGCTCAACTGCTTTTGAAATTTCTTTTTCACCCTTTTTCTTCTTTAAGATTAGTGCTTTATAAAAGTTATTCATGTTATGCAAACTAAAAGAAAAACCAAAAAAATTTTCATGGCAAGAGGGTAACTAGAAAAGACAGAAGGTGCTTTATAAGATTTCAAAATACAAGCAAAATGAAGATATGATTTTTTTTTAAAAAAAATTATGTAATTGACATCATTTTCTGGAATGATTCTTGAAACGTAAACAAGCAGCAGATGCATCAATACATCTCATTAGGAATTAGATTGTTTCAAACTCGATTCAAGTTGAATTATTCAGTTCAAAAGTTCGGGGGCAAAGCTTTATTCTCAATTTTGTAAATCTAAATGATGATGGAGAGTATACTTAGCTTATTAGTTCGACGTGTCGAACAGAGATCCTTCGGTGAATGGTAGTCCTACAGGAAGGGCAATCCTTCATGCCCTGCTTTTCATGAAGCTCGTTGCATGTTGTACAAACAACTTGATGAGCACAGGGAAGGAAAACTACAGACTTCTCCTCACTCAAGCACATTACACATTCTCTATCGCGCTGTAGATCATCATCTCCCTGCTCCTGGAGATGAAACTGTTCACTGATTGAATGGTCGAATTTACTTTTTCCTCCATCTGAAAGTCTTGAAGCATAGCTGTCATTAGAACCCCAACCAAAGGCTGTAATTTTTGAAGAGTCTGTTGTTAATCTCAGCTGAGTTATCTGACGTTCCAGCCGCCTTATATCATCTTTGTATTTCTGAAGTTCATTTTCTGCTTTGATTGCAATCTCGTTCTCCCTTGATTTTCCGGAGGCCTCAATCTGTTCTCGTTCCTGTCGTTCTGACTTGAGTTGGGACAGCACTTCTCCCTTGGCTTTACGTTCTTGCTTCCACCTAGTCTGCCATAGTATGGTCCTTTTTTTTTCCATTAAAATGATTTGTGAAAGCGTCAACCAAGATTAAGAATGGAATGCCACAAAGAAATAGAGGGAGAAAAAGAAAACACAACCAGAAAGACATCAAGATTCATGTGATTCAGTTTCAATTAAGCTAACATTCATGTGAAAGGAGAGAGTGTTGAATACATACTAATAATAAAAGCAACGATCGTAGTGTACCAGAAGCCATGAAGGGGATTAAGCATCTCACAGCTTAAAACCTACGAAACCAACAAAACCACATATGTTGCACACAAAGATGGATCCATTCATATAAAAGTGCACTTGCCATAAAACTTTCATACCTCAAAAATGGTTCTCCTTGCCCTGAATGTTACAATGAAATCATCTAGTACCGAAGCATACTATGCAATAAAAACATAATCCTAAACCTTACAATAACCTCCTGATGTCTTCTCATGATCTCGCAATTGATTTTGTTTCAGAGCTTTTCAGCTCTTTTGAGACAATCAGATTGTCTCAAAAATCATGATTATACATAGCCTAAGACCATTATTCATTGGACGCCTCAATCTCAAACTTAATGACCAGTCAACTCCAAACATTTGCTTAATAAAAGTATGTTAAAACAAATTGTCAAATAACTTAAAAGTTGAAGCAAAAATTCCAAATAGAAAACAATGTACCACAAAGTAGAGCAAAGAAAGAAAATGTAACTTGAAAGAAACTAAGATTTGACTGGTTCTACTTCACCAAGCTCGGGTCTATAAGAGAAGAGGGAGGTATGATTTAGTAACAGCAATAGAAGCCATACTTGTTGTAAACAAAAGAAAAACACTACAAGTACTAATCCCAACAACACACAACATAAAAGAAAAAAAAAGGTTCTTGCATCACAAAAATGAGGAGAAATACTAAAAATAAAATTTAGATGTTTTGAGTGTTTTCAAAAATAATATTACTTTATTTTAGCTTACTAGACAAGTTTTATTTCAAATAAAAATATAAACAAAACAAAAATAAAAGTAATCATAAACAACTCCTTGGTAATCCAAGCATGGTTAAGTGAAATTTTTATTAATATAGTTTTTGGCATTTACAAATCAATACAGAAATTAACACCTATAATAACAATCATGAAAGGTCTCCGTAAAGTTGTATTACAAGTGATTCTGTTCCTTTTTTACTGAAAGGGACATGAAAGTTGATAGCAACAATATAAATAAATCATAATCAAGAACATGACAATTCATGCACCGCAAGAATGGGGAGAAGATTAATGTGTTGATGATAAAAACTCATTCACCTGAGCTTTTAATATTGAAGTGAAAGAAAAGGGAAACCATAACATTCTTTTCAACTATTAAAAAGTTCTTTTGGTAACTATAATTCTGGTCAAATGGCAATGCTTTAATCTATATTCAAGCTTTTGACATTTTTCTAAAATCAAATATAATGTGACTTGAGATCTTATCAGACTGGATCTCGAGGTCCATAGGGAAAACTTTTTGCATGTCAAACCCGCCGGTGCAATATGAACAAATATACTTCATAAAAATGGGATTTTTTACTTTTTCCTGAAATTTTGCATGATAATCGAAAAATAAATAATTCAAACCAAAAATGATAGAACAGATGGCTAAAAGATACCAGAAAATTTACAAGAAAATGAATCTCACATGTGAGCCAAATACTTTGAATGCTAACTACAAGCTTCCTTTGAAACAATCTAGGATGGTCTAGGGAAACTGGTTACGGGATCAAGTGCATTGATGGAAAAATGAACCTGTATGCCTCAAGAGACGAACCTGCCGAAAATAACGCCAATAAGGCAGGTTTGACAAATCAAGCAGTCGAATTTCAGGAGAATCCACCCAACAAAGTTCAAGACATTAGGCTACTAATGCAAATGGTGAGGCGAGTTCACAAGCCCACCAAAGGCAACCTCATCTCCACTTAAACAAACTCCATGGATCGACCAGACCAAAGATGCTGCCTACATGCTGCCTATGACCACAGAGGCCACTCTGCCCACACGATTAGGAGATCTTTAGACTCTCGCAAAAGCCTATTGATAGTACAATTCCAAGTCTATATTAAGGCTATAAGCCCTTTTTTTACCTTTTTATATCTATTACTTATCATGTAATCTTGCTTGGTGCGCTCAAGTTTCAAGATTTCTACCTATAAATAAAGGATTTTGATGAGAGGTCAAGATTTAACTTTCTTGGCTCCCACTCTCATTGTAGCTTCTTGAGCCTTTTAAGACGAATCTGCTTTCTCTGCTTGAATCTCCTTTTCCTTCTTGCACTTCATTTTTTTCTTTCGAGTTGGTAAAGATTCAAGTAATCCATAAACCTTAGGCCCACAGTAAAAATGAGATTTAACACTCTGAAATGTGCAATGAGCATGGACTCATTCTTAGAACCAAAAGAGACATTCAAAAACCTGCTAAAAAGGCCTAACAGAGATCCAACTGAAGGAACTCATACTAGAGAGATGACTGAAACTTTATGAAGGTTAAGATGGAAGAAATACTAGAGGAAAGATTGAGAGGAGATTAGGCAGTCTGATCCAAGGCATCCGTGATCAAATCCTGAGAATTGCAACAATGACATGGCTCATAGAGGAGTAGACAGACTTCGCAAGAGTCCTAAGAAGAAGAATCAATTCTTTAACCCAAGCAACCTGAAGGTAAAGTTGAGAGAAGACCCCAGTTGGTGAACGCCTTCTACCAAGAAATCACCAAAATCAAACTTTCTCCTAGATTCAAAATTTTACACCTTTACTTGTATCACGAAAATCGAACCTCCTCCCATATTCAAATTCTTACACCATGACTCATATCAAGATCAGACTAATCCAATTGGCCATGCTGCATATTTTGAGTCACTTATCTCTCTTTTAGACATTAAAAATGCACTGATGCGTAGGGTTTTCTTCATGACTTTTAAGGACTCAAATACGAATGATTTTCTTGTGTTGCTTGAGACAATCACATCCTTTGACAAAGTTCAGGTACTCTGCATTCTCAAAAGAAACAGTAGACATTACTGAAAGTGTGCTAGGAAACTAGCAAATCTCTTATAAATTTTGTGATGTTGTTTTAGAGAGACATTAGAGATAAAGGATTTAAAGCATGTTGTGGCTCAAACCTGCTTGACGCAAGGTCCGTAATATTGACCTTTTTGTAATGAACTCGATCTGCAGAGACTAGGAATCTTAGCCAAGTTGTTTGAACTCCCAACATCAATATGAATGCAAAAGAGTACAATAATAAAGCGAATGTGTTTGCAAAATAGCCCAAATAATAGGGACCAAGTAAAGAAGAAAAGGCCATCACCCAAAGAGCATACACGTTTTAAGTTTTCAAGACCGAAGACTAATCGCCAGCCCACCAACCTATACACCAACCATTTCAATCCCAATGAACTTATTGTCTGCTGAAGAAAGTACCACTTGAAAGAAAAGGCGAGCACGAGCAATGGATGAGTCACCACCACCACTTGTTTATTTTTTAAGTCACCCTTCCATGCATAATGATACTCAAGTTAGTCAAATCCATCCAGAATAAAGGGTACTTCCAACAAACAAAGCAAATACAGATCAGCCATCATCCGAGGGGAATAAATAAGTGGTGTGTATTTCATAGAAATCATGGTCATAACATAGAGAGCTATCGTCATCTCAGGAGTTAATTGAAGAGTTTATTTAGGCAGAAATTTTGAAGTAGTTTAATTGGTTGACTACGATCAGAGCTAAAGCAAAGTGCCAGTTGTAGATGAAAGAAACAAACCTATCCCAACTTGCACAGTCCACGTTGCAGGAGTTGGCCTACCATATTAGGTGGATCTGAAGAAGCAAATAGCCAAGCTAACCTCAAGCAACTAAGATTGAAAGATGTGAAATTGACAACTATGGCATAATCACCTGCAGTGAAATCTGTACAAATTACATTCTACAAAGCAAACATGCCACTAAGGAGTAATAACTTTGTCAACTATATGGGGAGAAGGCGATCACCAATTTACAACAATGATCAACTTCATTATAGTCAATGCCACAACTTTAAAAATGCAATCTTTGGTCGGCCACTTGATATAATTCAAGCAGAGGTCTCCACATATTAATTAGTAGTTAAACTATCCGTCGAAGGGCAAGTGGGCTTTGTGAGAGATAAATTGCATCAATCAAGAAAATGTTGCCTCAAAACTAAAATCAACACCCAAGAAGAAATGGTGAATGTAAAAGTATAAGATGTAATTAGCTTGGAGACACAAAAAGTCATCAAAGTTCCAACTCCATGCCAAAATCATACTTCTTGTATCACCACGTCAATTGAAGAGTTCAAGGGCAAGCTAGTGGCGACTCAGAAGGAGCATAAAGATCTATCTGCATGGTTATCCACCAAAATGCAAGAGGGAATTCAATATCAACAAAAGTTAAGGCAAATTAAGCAAAAAATCATATTGATTGCAGCTACCTTAGTCAGCCCAATCCGTGGAGAAGTGCAAAGAATACTTTGTTAGATTTATAATCATGGATGGATTTCAAATCTACTCGTCGTGCCTAAATCCAATGAAAAGAGGTACATCAACTTCATCGAACTAAAATTGGAGTATCCTAAAAATAACTATCCAATGCCCAGCATTGATGTTCTACTCGGCATTAGCTATGTTTCAAGGATGGGGACACGACACAATTTGAACACCAAATACTTCTATTATTANAACAGGAAAATTGATGAAGAAAATTTGTTCTTTTCAGTTCTAGAACATGTTTGCCAATCCCTCCAACTAGACATAATAGCCTTCAAAGTAAACAAAAGGGAAAATCCCAAGTTCCTATCTAACTTCGTCTCACCANATATATATATATATATATATATATATATATATATATATATATATATATATATATATATATATATTAGGAATACTACAAAATAAAAAATTAAAAAAGTTAATAGTTTTATCTTTCAAAATTGAAGATGTCCATAACAAAAAATAGCTGCCCATGCGAGCAATTAATGAACTGCTTGAGTTCATTTGTAAGAAAATACATTAACGAATAATTTGAGAATATATGTTTAATCTTTAAATTTAAAAAAAAATTAAACTTTTGTTAACAAAAATATACCATAGATATTTAAAGAATATATTTTTTAAAATTTTTACTACTTAAAGACGTGTGTCCAACAGGGGTGTCCCTTGTTATTTTAATAATTTCAATCGGAGACGTCAGGGACATGCCCAACATGTGTTCAGGGCATGTCGAGCGAGTGTCCAAGAAATGTCTAACACTGCACGGTTCTTTAGTTAGAAGTGTCTATGCATCATAAATAATCAACAAACCGTTAGGAATTTTTTTACACCTTCTCAAACTATCATCAGATTTGAATGAACTGGCCACCACTAAGAAGACAACTTTTACCACTAAAAATGGGTTATATTACTGTAGTGCCATGTGATTCAACTTGAAAAGAGCAAATGTGATCTATCAAAGAACAATGCACCATATAATTTATGAGCTGAAGGGAAGAAATATAGAAGTCTATATAGACGACTTATTGGTCAAACAAAAAAACCCACAACAATGCATAATCGATATTTGAGATATCTTCACTATACTAAAGAAATTCAGGATGAGATTAAATCTATTAAAGTACACTTTTGGAAATGAATCAAATAAAATTTTGAGATTTTATTGACACAAGAAGGAATTAAAATGAGCCTAAACAATGTTGAAGTTGTCATGAAGTTGTCATCACCAAAAATATAAATGAGTTGCATTAATTGACTGCTCTAATTGCAGTTTAAACTAGCTTATCTCATAGTCGAACGACAAGTGCTCGCCATTCTTCAAAACTTTGAGAAGCGCCAAAAGGTTTGAGGGGTGAGAGGAAAGTGGGAAGTCATTCCAAAGCTGGAAGTTACTATTTAAATCACCTCCTTTCCTCCAAAGTATATATCTTGAAGATTTTGCTGTTGTATTTAGAAAAAAAAGTGAGCTCGATCATTACTTCCAATAAATGAACCAACAAAAAGCTTATTATGTTATAAAGGTGCTTCGTAGAGCCGAGATATGATATTCAGTCATAGAGAGACTCGCATTTACACTCATCATCAAGGCTAGGCGACCACATCCTTGTTTGAGTTCACCCCATCATAGTCATGATCAACCCTCTAAAGTTGGTCTTCGTGAAACCCGATCATTCATAATGACTTCTCAATTGGTCAGTTGTGTTTATAAGTTTAGCAAGTTCCAAATCTCTTTATGTGCTCAGCACGATAATTAAAACTTAAGCACTGGCTCATTTGTAACCGACATCATAGTAGGAGATGAAAAAGAAATGCCAACCGCGGATGACTTGGTAAGGAGACTGGATGTAAGCGGAGCTTCTAACAAGCAAAGAGTAGTAGTTGGAGTTGGGTTGAGAAGCCTAGTAAATGTTATCATGACAAACACAATCGGCATTCAACTCTCATTACCAACAATCAAAATGAGTATGAAACTTTGATAACTAGCTTAAGATTTGTTGCAGAAGTAGGCGCCAAATATATACATGTATAAGCGGACTAGCCGTTAATTTGGCAGTCAAATAAACAACCTATATGAAGCAAGGGAATACACAAAGAATAGGATTTCCAAAGCAATTTCTGAAGTTGACAAGTTTGAATATTTCAAGATCTAGCAAATCCCAAAAAGCAAAGCCCAACTCTTCAACCATCTTTCTAAGGCAGTGACCTTGGATGAGCAACTAGCCCTCAAACTTGTTGACCTACTATTGATGATGAAGAAGAAATGGAAGTGGACCTTCCCTCGGAGCTTAGTTGGATGAGCGCCCTAATCAACTAATGATGGGAATCATACCAACAAAATTCAAAGATCCAAGGAGAAAAAAAATAAATATAGTTTTGGATATGCTCGTCAACCACATGTTATACAGCGTGGAAATCATTTTGTAAAACAAACTCATGCTAACCGCATTTTTACATGAGTTCAATTTGTGCCGAACATTCGTAAAAATGCCAAGGACTTTTCTACATGACGTGTTCTATGGAAAAATTTTGCTTCTTTACAGTTTCAACCTTCTCACAAATTGCAACTGATTAATAGCCATTGACTATTCATTACATGGGGGATGAACCTACTTGGCCCATTCCCACCTACAAAAGAACAAAGAGAGTTCATGATTGAGATAATCAACTAATTCACCAAAAAGATAGATGCAAGGGCGCTCGCAAAAGACTATTACATGGGCATTTCATAATTTCATATGGACTAATATTATCAACATTGTGTGTTGTATGCCATCACAATTGATAATGGTCTTCAATTCAAAATTCTCATCAAATTATCCTCCGTACACCATTCCAATACAAATGAAGAAATTTGACACAACGAATAAATACATTTTGAATTTACGGAGAAAGAAAGTGAAAAGAGATAGTAAAGTCTGTCAACATACTGCATCAATTCCATGAGTTCTTAGAATGATTGCATCATCAACTTCGGACAAACACCTTTCTTGCTATTATATGTAGCCAAGGCACTCCTACCAGTTAAGCACACTCTACAAAGCCAAAGTGTCACAACCAAGTATAACGAGAATTTGATAAATGGTGAAATCCAAATGAAAAAGGAATGAAGATTATATCCGACCTACTTGAGGATCTTAAAATACAGTGGTTTATGAAGCAAGAAAAAGTCAAGAGAAGCATGAATAAATACTACATTGCCAATGTGAATGTGAAACAATTTAAAACCAACAACTGAGTTCTAAAGGAGTAGACACTGCAGCTCGGAAAAACACAACTAGGAAATCTCATATCCACATGGGATGGCCCACGAGTGGTTGGACCCTAAGGGAAACAACAGCAAATAAGACTTGGGTGAAGAACATTAATTGAGACTAAAAACCAAATGAGCCAATTTAGTATGAATTAACTTGCCCCTAAGAGTAAAGATTATTAGCAACATTTAACTCGCACAAAAGAGCCAAATTATCAGCGACGAATCAACTCAACCAAGACTAAATTTTGTTGGAAACAATTAATTTGCCCTAGAATGCAAAAATCATCAACAATGGCTAACTCACCCATGAGAGTCAAAATCATCAGCAACAAATTAACTCGAATATGAGAGTAAAAATTGTTGGCAATGATTAACTCACCCCTGAAAGCAAAATTTATTAACCATTAACTCATCCATGATAATAAAAAGTATCATAAATGCACCCATGAATACAAAAATTATTAGCAATGATTCAACTTGCCCACCAGAGCGAAAAAACATTAAAAACAATTATCCCGCTCATAAAGTGAAAATCATTAGCATCGGTGAACTAAGCCAAGAGAGCAAAATCATTAGCAATGGTTAACTAACACATGTGAGCAGAAATCATCAACAACGGTTAACTCACCCATGAGAGCGAAAAAGTCAGCAACGAATCAACATCACCCATGAAAGCAAAAATCATTAGCAATAATTAACTCGCCCATAAGAGCAAAAATAATCAGCAAAAATTAACTTGCCCATAAGAGCAAAATTCATCAACAGTGATTAACTCACCTTTGGAAGTGAGCATCATCTTATCAATCTAGGGAGTCTACTTATCACCATAACCGGCCTAAAGAACCTACTCATTCTCACTCAAGATGGAGCATACATTGCTATTACAAAGTCAATACGTAAGACCGACTCAAGATAATATTTTTTTTTAATCTATTCAATCAATAGTTGTTATTGACTCAATAGCATGAAAAGGAAAAAATAATAAAAAGGTACAAGTACAACCACATGCAATTAAACAAGTTTTCTTTCATCAAAAGAATAATATTTACTTGTGCAAGCAATTATATACACACAAAAAATAAAGAAAAGAATAAAGAAAATTTCCCAAGTCATGAGGCACGCTCTTTTTCTAAGTTCACTTGTTCTTCAATTGCCTTGTTGAACTAGCCAAGATCACACAACAATTTTAGAAGTATTCCCTCCGATGCAAGCCAATAAAAATTAGACCAAAACCAGCCCTCCTAGCGTCAAGCTAATACTTTTAAATCTTTTGGGTTTTTTTCACTTCTAAATATTTTGGGTTCTATTTGAATGAACTCATGAACTGGGCATATAATTTTCTCTCAGCTCAATCCTTTATCACTCATTTTCAGCTGAGCCTACAGAGATGAACCACCTCGGCTTGAGAAGATGCACAATCACAAACTCATACAACTCGGCTTTACTCTCCTCCAGAACACATTCTCTTCCTTCCAGATAACATAGTACATTCCTTATTGACTTTAACGCTAGCCAAGATTTCCTAATTGAGCTTCTTCATGACCATAAATTGCTTCATATACTCGTTTGCCAATGTACTCACATACTGCCAATGGATCACCATTGTCTGCTCTCCACTGGCAGGTCTTGTTTCCTCGGTGAGTGATTTCCTACTCAAATAACAATTCGGAAAAAATTGGCAGGCCCCAAATCAACTCCAACAATCAAGTTCTCATACGAGCATTGGTTGATCCAGTAGTCAATCGTTCTCATCTTAAGCATAAAAAATGGCAACTTCGTAAGGACACAGTTTTACGCTCGCCTTCTGCAGCAAATTCTATCTTCCTTCCCCTTTTCTTGGGGATCTGTGTTTCCTTTTTTGAAACTTCCCTTCGTCCCTAGCAANCTTGTTTCCTCGGTGAGTGATTTCCTACTCAAATAACAATTCGGAAAAAATTGGCAGGCCCCAAATCAACTCAAACCATCAAGTTCTCATACGAGCATTGGTAAATCCAGTAGTCAATCGTTCTCATCTTAAGCATAAAAAATGGCAACTTCCTAAGGACACAGTTTTACGCTCGCCTTCTAAAGCAAATTCTATCTTCCTCCCCCTTTTCTTGGGGATCTGTGTTTCCTTTTTTGAAACTCCCCTTCGGCCCTAGCAACCACCATATATTCACCCATAGGCAACCTTATAAATAGCCCAACGGAAAAAAAAAAAACAGCCCTCGTGTTGCAGGTAACTCAGTCCTAATCACACCACCACTAGTACCTTGCGTAGAGATGCAATCTTTTGTTCCATGGGAGCCTTGCCATCAGGTAATTCATCCTCTCTCACCTCTTTGTTGGATGGAGAGAGACTTGGTCGGTCGTACCTAAAATACAACTTGTAGCCCCATCTAAGCTAGTCTTCTTCCTAGAACCTCGTCTCTTCACCCCTTGTCCAAGTATTGTAGGACCTAAGAACATTAGCCAGACTTCAAGGTCGGCTACAACAATAGATAAAAGAATAAAAAAATAACTCTCACTTAAATTAAAATAAATATACTCGACTGCTTAAAATAGCTTACAGAAGTAGCACATCATGTTAATTAACTTCAATGACCAATTGAAATTCAAATTCAACGACTTCAAAGCCACTAGAATGTCCTTGACAATAATCAATGGGACATACGCAGACTCTTGATTCCAACAAACTTGGCAGGAATAACAGGGTCAACAAGAAAATTGATGAAGAAAACTTGTTCTTTTCAGTTCTAGACATAACAGCCTTCAAAGTAAACAAAAGGGAAAATCCCAAGTTCCTATCTAACTTCATCTCACCAAGATGCAATAATCAGAATAATTGTGATGATACTCGCCATATAATTCGACCGGGTTTAGACAAGCATGATACCGTAGCACTTTATTATGTTAGCCAGCAATAGACATAACGAGAAGCAGGGGCCTAGCTTGAAATGGTCCTCAAAACATAGAATTCATCCCTCTAAGAATGAGTTTGAGAGCTCTTCCTACTGTGGTGCCCAAATCAAATTAGCCTCATCAAATACAAAGACAATCTTGCACCACTTCACCCTCAACGAGAACACTTGTAGCAGCTTCTTGAATTTGAACTCCTAGAATTGTCTTCTACTTCTCTTAAAGGTACACATCATCTCAACATAAAGGGCAAGTACACATAAACAAAGAATGAAGACCTAGAGAGAATATTTGGGGTTTCTATAGAGACAATGATGATAATGACAAGATATTTATACCCCCTTGTTTTACCTTGTGTGCAACGTCTAATCAAGATTCATTGCTAGTTTTTACATCTACATGGTGGTATTTAATGCTTTGGGAACACCGTCATTACAACGCAATATTTGAGCAACTATGACACCTCAACTTGTGAGGTTGAGTAAGAATTGATATACCTGAAAAAGACTACTCTTTATATACAACACTTGGGACATCCCAAATAACTTGATTATAAAGAACAATTCGTACCATTAATATGACTAATCACTAACTCACAATCAGTTACCAATAACAAGAGAAATTTAAGATGAGCACGCAACTTGAAGATTTTTTTTACTCATCGAAAATAGGCATGTGAGACTATTCAAAAATAAAAAATGATACAGCATATATAGAGATCGCATGCATACATTCCATCACAAATTATAAACGTAACATTCATTTCATTTAGATTTACAGATGCATTACTAAGGTCGCTTGGTCCTAAACCCAAGTCGCCATTGAGAATTATTCCAACCAGGGAAAAATTTGAATCGGCCAACACTTCTACATGTAGGCACCCAGTCCTCACTAGGTGGTGTAGCATGAAATCGCCTCCAACAAGGAATTGATTCAACTTTCAGTGAATCCAAGGCATGTCAAACAAGGACAACCCCGGCCTTCAAGCTATGAAGCTCCTCGTGCAAGCGGATGACTATCTCATCTGACGATTCTAAGATCCCTCCAAGTTAACTAGCCTCTCTCAAGCTGCCTCCATCCTCAACGCTTCCAACAATTTACACTTGACCAACCACAACTATTCCTCTGGGAGAAATGCAACATTGTCAATTGTGTCGCTTGCATTGACATCTCTTCTAACCATCTCCTCCAAACCAGACATACTAGCTGAATTTTTAGGTAGCACCTCACCGGTTACAGAAGAGTTTCAAGATTGTGCATTATGCACAGGAACAAATTGTTGGTGATATTCTCTAGTCCCCTGAGAAGTATCTGAGAGCTAAGGCCGCTCCTTCAAGCAACAAAATTGGACAACTAGCTCCCCTAGGTACTTAATGAGGTACTCGCCAAAGCAACAATAGCAAAGGAGCCAACCTCTACTTGGCCTTAGTCCCTCCTAAACAATTGCTCGCAAACCAATATTTTATATGACAGTTAATTAGATTCAAATAAAAAAGACATAATAATAGACTCTAAAACATACCCTGTATAACGGTTTTCTCAAGAATCGACACTTGGTCACAGGGAATTTCCGCTATCAAGAAAGCTTGCCCATTGAAATCACCTTGTGATAAAGAAGTGCACCATTAGAATAACATCTAGAAAAGAAAAAGAACTTAATTTCATCTAACTCAATAATTCAAACACCGCGACAGCTTTTTTTATGAAAGCCAAGCTAGGTGTGTATGCTTGTCCAAAGGGATAACTGTCATTATTTTCTTTGTTTTGGAAAGGCCAATAGCAACGGGCTTCCTTTTCTTCTTAGCACGAGCCAACTTCCTTTTGACAATGCCATCATAATTGCCTCATTAGTGGCATCAAAGTCGTCAGGTTCCATTTTACCAAATTGTAAGACTCAAACAAAAACAAAGAAGAAGGATGATCATTGCATGAAATCCACTCCACAAGAAGAGTGAGGTAATTTCTAGTAAATCAGTACACACTGACATTGACAAAGCGACGACAAGTCAAACCTAAGAATAAAATTTCACATTTACTTTTTCTTAAACCTAGCTACTATTTTTTTGAAAAATTCTAAATGTCAATCATTACCCTAATAAATCTGATAAATTTCGTTAATATACTAAAGTCAACACAAAAAATTAAACTAGTTCAAGAAGGACAAGCAAGGTACAAGACTTATTTCAGAGTGATAGTGGTTTTTCTCGTTCTCGTTCTTTTCTCAGTTGCCTTACGAAGATACAATTAAATCATAAAACTAAATGTACACATCAATGGGTAGGCCCATTCAAAAGGATGACAAGGATACAGACTCAACAGAGACTAACTTGCAAGTCAAGACCGAGGAAGATTCGCCCAACCGAGTTTAAACCATTAAGTTGTCAATAGTGAGGTGGATCCACACATGCCAAAGACAAACATCCATCAAGGCTTCATATCCAATTACAACAGACTCAATGAACCAACACAAAACAGATCATCTATAACCATAGAGGCCACTTAGCCCGCACTGTTGGAACACCTAAATAGTCTCCCACAGACCGACTAATTGCCCAACTTTTAGTTTGTATTAAGGTTATAAAGCTTCTATATGTTTTTGTACTTTTCTACATGTATTGCTAACTATGTAGCATATCTCATATCACGGTGCATAAATAGTGGATCCTGAACAAAGGCCAAGATTTGAATCTTCTTGGTCCTATCATGGTAGCTTCTTGAGCCTTTTCAAGTGGATTTGCTGTCCCAAATTGCATTTCTCTTACTTTCTTGCCCTTCACTTTTTCTTTCGAGTAAGCAAACTTCGATTGTGACTCAGACAAAATAGGATCCAATTGAATCAATGGAAGAGTTTAGTTAAATTAATGGCACTTCCCTTCACTAACCACGTAGTTTTAGAAAAAAAAATTAAACAAACTAAAGATCAAATATCAAAATGCAAATGTTATAGAAACAAAACTTAATAGACAATAACATAATATCCATACATGAAACACATGTTGAGCTAGGCATCAAACTTCTTGTGTAAAATCTTGGAAATGAATAATGGTGATTTTCTATTTGTTAGATACCTTGTACTGGATTAATGGCTATATAAGGTGGTGTACGAAAAGATAAGATAACCTAATTTTTGTGAAGGAGTTTAGTACTAAAGAAAAGATAAAAGGAGAAAAGAAAGAGAAAGCGAAAAAGAGAAAAAAAACCAAGAAGTTCAATTCTAAGAGTTAATATTCTCATCTCAATGAACCAAAGGTACTTGTTTTAGGAACTTATGAAACTAATAATCTTATTGGATTTATTTAATCTTCTTTCTATTTTATCTTTCCAAAGGAATTAGTCTCATACATACCTTAAGGAACCAGAGGCTTCTCTATTCTTTATTGAGAGCGAGTATAAACAAGTGTTAGAAAGATGACTAGTGTCCATTCACTATATATCATAAATGTGACTTTTTTATTAGCGGATTGGTTCATCTCGACTCACCCATGGACATAAATTTACTTCTTACTTAAGCCAAACCACATAAATTTTGGCATTTTCTTTTATGATGTTTGATTTTTTTGCAATAAATTTATGATTGATGTACTTTCTCATGATTTAACACTTCAATAGCATAAAGTTTAACCCCCTCTTTGACTAATGACTAGTATCAAAGCAAAGATTTACAAAAAAATATAAGGACCATAAAATTCAAGATGGAGAGTTCAACAACTCAAAAAACAGTAAGCTTTGGAGAACTAAATTGCGTGATGTTCTAGCCCAACATAAACTTATAGTAGCATTTACGTGTACCAAGATATCAAAAATTATGAGTGAAACAAACAAGACAGAGATGAATAAAAAGATTCTTGGTCATTCAATTGTGTTTGGAAAATAAGATTATGGCAGAGGTCAAGGAAAAATAACCGTACAAAGTTTGTGACCCAAGTTGGAGTCTTTATAAATGGCTAAAAACGTCTCCAATTTTAAAAGTAGTGATTCTAGTTGATTTCCAGGAGGATGGTACACATATTAAATCATATGTGAATTAGTTTAATTCAATTATTCGAGATTTCATAAATATTGGTAACATTATTGTTATTTATAACGATGATCTAAATTTTATTGTTATCATACAATTGATCTTTTTCTTACAGATACTTTTACGACATTGTGCTATATGGGAGAGTAAAATTAGCTTATATATCATCAATGGTCGTTAAGCTCCAAAGAGATTATATAAGGGTTTATTGCAAGTCAAGTTAAGACCCTAGAAGCATGGGTCTCCTTCAAATTATAGCAGGAACAAGTCTCGTAGCAATTTCGAATATATTGCTTTTACTACAAGAAAAAATGATACACAAAAGGGGATTTCCATGCATTTGGAGAGGAAGGAGTAGCATGCAAATGGCCAACACGAGAAGTTAGCATATGAAAATGTAGTTGTAAGTTGAAATTGGTATGATTTCGATATTAGTGATGCCCTTTTAGTAATTGATTGAGATGGATGCAAAGAGCAGAGGAATTTGAACTCAACTTGTTCAAGTCAAACGTATTCAATATTTTAAGCATGAACCAAGTGCTGATAACTACATTTATGTGATAAATGTGCAAAGTTGGAGGTAATGGCACTATAAAATCAAGAGAATATGATAGCATGACTGTTTCGTTCACTAGAGTAAGGTATATATCATGTCAAATAAAGAATTTAACATCCTTAACTGAAATTAGTGGTCATAAGACATAATTTCTATGGTGAGGGCAAGGAAATTAAAGTCTATGTGGGTACTTTGGCCGACCTAAATGCAAAAAGTGATGGTCAGACCTAGCCTAATGTTGTAGAGGTGCTATAAATTTTATGAAACAAATAGAAGAATAAGTTGAAGAGGGAACTTTTAAAATAATCGGAAGGATAAGCCTTGTATCACACAGTCTATCCTTATGTCAGGTGGTACCTTTACAGCATTCAATGAGAGAAGATGAATGGCTTTAAGGAATGAAAATTCAAAAATGATGTACAATCAAGTTTCGTGGTGCCACATCATAATGTAACATTCGTGATACACAGGTCTCTCACAAAAATTTAACTGAATTGACATTTAAGACCACTAAAATAATATTATAAAAAGAAATTTCAGGATTTGGGAGCTTAATGTGGTCAATATAGATAGGAGTCAAAAAGGTGCTATATGTTTTGTCATGATTAAGTAAATGAACAGATTTGTTAGGAATTGAATCAATATCTAATCGCTTTATACTGGGTTGGTCATTATATAAATTAATGTATGGAACCTAAATTGGAATGGAAGCATCAGACAATCTTTAATTCTTTTTATAAAGAAGATGAGAAGAAATTGAGTAAGAGACAAATGAGGGAAAAGAAACAGAAAGATAAGGAAAATATAATTGTGTTTCCAATGGTTTGAAGTATCATCTCAACTAACTAATAGTACATTTTAAGGAATTTCTATAGTGGGTAATATTTCTAATATTTATTTAACCATCCTTCTTTGTTATATCTCTTACAAATTCTCTCTCACATATCTTGAGAGAGATAAAGCTTCTCTTTTATTTGTTGAATGAGAAAAAGTGTGCTCAGTGATGAGTAACATTTTATTGTATACTACTATTATGGCTTTTTGTTAGTGGAATAAATCTTCTCTCTTATCCCGTGAATGTATGATATGAATAAGCTGAATTGCATAAAATTGTCGTCGTCTTTTTATAATGATTGATTTCTTTCTTAGCTATTATGTGGTTCATAGCATTTTCTTCTGAGTGAAGCTTCCACAAGATAAATTTTTGCATACTTCTTTTGTAAGAAAAACCATCATGCTTCAACAAAAAAATGGAAACATAAGCAACCAAGATAACCATAACAATGAACTTACTCTAAAGATTTTTATTCATTTCATTCTACAACATCTATTGATGTTAGAGTAGTTACCATACAATTTGACAATTTTCAACATTTGATCCTTCTTTTATAATTTGACAATTTATATGCATGTGTTGAAGTATAAAAAAAGTCATAAAAGACAATTAAGAATGAACCTACAAACCAAAACTATTTCTCATAGAAGCAAAGAGATATTTAGTGAACACTAATTGAAAAATAAATATAAAAGATGGCCTATTCTCACAACACGTCTAGAAAAGTACACCAAACTGATTGAATTTGTGGGAGGTGATGAAGGTTCCCTAAGGCATGCAAAAAACATATTAAGATGTAACATAAGCTAGCCCAATAATTTTAAATCAATGAAGAAAGAAAGTGGGTTTAAAACAGCATTGCATAAACATTACCTCCATGAGATCATGATGCTCTTTGGTAAACTTGAGTTGTTGTTGTAGCTGCAACAACTTCTGCTTCTCACTAATGAGCTCCTCATGCAACAATGATCTTTCTCTATCCCATGACTGAAATTTCTTAAGAATTTTCACCTCTCTCTTAGAGACTTCTTGACAACTTGCTGCCGATTCTTCTGCCCGCAATTTTGCAGCTTCCATCTCCTTCCTCAGTTCCAAATTCTCAATATCAAGCCTTCGTGCAGTTACATTTGCCTCTTCTATCTGGTTGCTAGCTCTAGACAAGGCATTCTCCATCTCTAAAAGCTTCTTCTTGGTGGTCTCTTCTAAGGTTTGTTTCTCTTTCTTCAGGCGGGCAATCTCTTCCTTTTCCTGCCTCAAAGTTTGGAGCTCAGGCTTTTCTTTGCTCAGCCTATGGGTAGCCTGCATAATCTTCTGCTGTGCCCACTCTGTCCACTCTTGCTTATGGGCCTCCAATTCTCGTGCACGTGGGATTAATTTGAGAAGCAGCTCATCCTTCATGTCATGAGGGATCCAATTGCCATTTATTTTATCAGATCCCATTCCTGCAGAGTTGCTGTGTGTATTTGCTTTGATGCCATAACCAGTACTACTACTTGAGGAAGGTAGCAATGACAAAGACAGGTCTGTGTTTGCAGCTGTTAAAGGTGCCAGCTTACTAGTTTCTTTTATGCTTGCAGAAGGACCATTGGAGGACGCGTCACTCAAAGAAAGACCTAAAGATTCATCCATTTGTGATGAATCTGATCCTCCTGCTTTGCTTGACTTCCTGGAAGTGCACTTAATGCTTGCGCCAGAAGAATCTGATACTGATTTGAATTTCTCATTCATAAGGAGTCCACCTACACCACCATTCTTGCTTGTCCTTAGCGCGGCTTTTGGCCTATTAGCACGGCAATCCTCAAAGGTGAATGACTTCTCTCGTGGGATTGGTTCCCTCTTAGAACCACATATATGATACATCTTCCTGCTAACTGATACCTCAAGCTCAGGCATAGTTTGAGAATTAGAACTGATTGAGTTCACCTCTGGCTCTGGATGGGAGACACTAGAAATACTTGATTTCTCATCATAACATGTAGTGCTCAAAACATCACACTCAACAGCACAGGCATGGGAAATATTCAAGTCACAGATCAGCAAGCACCACATTGCATCCCCTACACTGAAAAACGGTCTAACAGCCCTAAGCACATTAACCATGTCAGCCAACACACTCCTGGCCAGCCTTTGTAGATCCCCGGCAACATTCTCTCTAGCTGATGAGTCCACTTCCCTACCGCTTCTCAACAGTGACAAAGCATTATCCACAATATCAGAAACTGTATACTTGCATCTATAGCATATCCCATAGCTTAATACCGCATTGGTCGCAACCTCCTCAGTATACCCATAAGAGACTATGGCTTTAATAGCTCCATTGAACACTTCATTTAAATTGCTAAGGATAACCTCCTCAAGTTGGTTCACTGCCTGGTTGCTCCAGTCCACTTCATGGGGTGCCTCCAAACCTAGCTCCTCCTTTGAACCACAAGAGAGGGTCCTGCATACATCACAGAAACTGGTATGTTGCTCCAAATTGGGATTCTCAGAAACTTTCTCCATGTGAAAGAAGTCATAATTGATGCAATCAGCATGAGGAAGGGGATTTAGAATATTTGAGTCAGTTAAGGGTGGATCTGCTCTGAACTTCCTTTTGTTTCTGTTACCCTTCTCTCGCAAAGAGATAGAAGATGCCAATGGACTGCTTCCCCGGGTAACCATTGTTGCCATTCCAATGACAGATATTTTGATACTACTAGTTTCTATCTAGAAATTTTATAATGCGCTGCCAAATTGCTACTTGTAGATCCACCAGAAACACTGATAGCCAAACAATGTCATAGATAAAAAAGAGAATGTTAGGAACAAGTGAAGTAGACCTGATCTAAAGAAGAAAAGAAATCAAAATAAATCAGAGCTAATAAACCATACTAGAGAAAAACCAAATAGAAAAAGGATTATTAAAAACAAAAAAAAGGATTAAAACTCCATAAACACAGTTAAAAAAAATAAAAATTGAAAACATGCTTAAAAGACAGACCTGATCGAGCGTACTGAACAAGATTTCCTTCGCAAGAACTATCAAATTCAATAGAGAAACATAACCAAAACACCGAGGACACTTAAGACAGGCAATTAATGGACGAAGAAATTGAAACATGAATGCTTATCCAAAAAATCTACAGAATATGTTGAGCGAGAAAACCGATCAGAACCGATGCCAATTAAAACGCTATTAATTCACCCAAATTACCCATAAGAACCATTGACATTAAAAAAACAGGAAGACAACTTTATCGATCAAGAGCAGCAACAAATAAGATTAAAAAAAGAAGACAAGGCCATATTAGGGAGCATGATAGCCGATGAGAGCGATCAAAACTCACCAGACTCCAGCTAGAAACTGGGCGATCTACAAAATGTTCACTCGCGGATCACCAGATTAAGGTGAAGGGGCAAAAGCCGCGATCCTTTCTCTGCTCAAGCGTCGGAAGAATACTACACGGCCTCTTTCATTTGGGAATAAATATTACCTTTAGGGGTGTTTGGTAGCATGCCGATTTAGCAAAATCAAGCCAAACATTAAAAAAAAATGAAAAATGAAAAATACTGAATCTTAATTATAAGGCTTTGTTAGACCAGCCACTTTTTCTTGGGTATGTCTCATTTTCCTCATATTCTGTCTTCTTAGTCACATAAATCTAGAATTATTAAATTTGAATCGCAGGCGGATTTACAAAAAGTGACTTCGAAGCTTTTCTTTGTTAAAATAGATTCGATAAATTCTTAAATTTGATTCGCAGGCGGATTTACAATCTGTGACTTCGAAGCTTTTCTTCGTTAAAATGGATTTGAGAAATTTGGATGTGCTAAATCATATTTAACTTAAATCTCTAATGTAGTCAAACAACGTCTTTGATTGTGAAGACAACATATTTCGGGTTCACCTGTGCTTAGGATTGTCAAAATGACTCGTTGTTAGCGAACAATTTGTGTAAGCTTATTAAGTTGAATATGAATAAAAAATGTTGTTTGTTCTTGTTCGGCTCGTTTTGGCTCAAAATAATTAAACTATATATATATATATATATA
>JXCR01144102.1:0-19140 GCA_002079205.1 Phalaenopsis hybrid cultivar | reverse complement strand
ATATATATATATATATATTTGATGAGTATTATTTTAATTTAATTGAATACAAAGCAATAAATATTTATAATCAATTAAAATTATTAATTAATATAAATAATAAATTTAGATCTCGCCTATATTCTTAACTTCCTATAACTCTGTGATTAGGGCTATTAAAACAACTTGTTGTTAACACGAATCTAGCCTGGACTGTTCAAGCTCAACTAATTTACACTCTTATTCGTACTCAACCTCCTTAGATCGACGAAGATACAAGAGGTAGTACCCAAAATTCAATCCTCTGTAGAAACAACAAATATTTATAGTGCTTATACACATTTTTCTATAGGTTTGACATTTATACATATATTATTAAATTTATATATTTTTATATATCTAATATTTAAAATTTTATAATCATTTGAAAGTTTTTTAAGTTGTATAATTATAACTATGAAGATCAAACATGTATGATAGCTAATTATTTTCTTGAGAAAATATGACCAAAAAATATGTTCAATTAAAAATACTATCTTTTATTAAATATAATTGAGCATGTTTGTTTTATAATAGGAGTTTTGTGACCTTTTTTTGCTTTTGAGATGATCTCTCCGTGTTCAAAGGTTAGTGATATTTGTCATTGTGTTATTCGTGATTAAGAGAATAGCTTTCTCACATTAAACCTTAAATCCCATTGTAGATATGGACTTTTTATGATATATGCTACCACATTCATTTTTTTAACCATGAAATAATCATGATAGAACTATCTCAACGAACTTAGTGATGCAGCTATGTAGCTATCAGCGAGCTTGGTAGGAAGGTTTAACTAGTACAGACAAGCTTAGAAGAAGAACTTAGGAAATGTGAATAAGTTTGGTTAAAAGAGCTTGCCTGAAAGCTTAAGCTTAGTGTGTCCGGTTGAAGGATGTTGAATGAATCCTTATGTGCTTCAGAGGTACTCCCCCTCAGGGCGACAAGAAGCTCTATAGCTCGTTATCTCCAAATGTCCGGCTAGCAAGTGCAATTGGTCTGGATAAAACCGGACCATTAAGTACATGGCCAGTGGGATGGATCCATGAGGCCGATTTAGTATTTTAACTTTCTTGTTGCTTAAATCAATTTATTTCCTTATGTACATTTAATTTAGTTTTCTGATTCTTAGCTCTTCAACATGATTCCACAAGAAGAATAAGATGATGAGATAATAAATTACCTTTATGTATTACAAGATGAATGAGAGAGTCGCAACTATGAGTGTAAATGAGCCGAGTTGAGCTCATATTCAAATTCAACTCATTTGAATTTATGCGTTCAAAATAAATTCACGTTTGGATTCATCAATAAAATTTATGATCGTAATCGGTTTGATTTGTTCATAAAACAAAATTTTGAGCTTGCATTTGGTTAAATTTATTCAAATTTTAACTTGAATTATTAGATATGAGCGCAAATTCTCATGAGCTAACATTGATATTTATCAAATTGTTCTTAATGTTAAAAAGCCACCTTCGGCGTTTTTAAAGAACACTTTTACTCTTATAAATATAAAACTACAGATGTGGGACTAAACTTATTTTGACATGGGAAATTTTTTGAAAAAAGAAGATTTATTTCAGGCATTTACACGTATACCACTCATTTCTCATATATTTACAGCTTTTAAGGCTTGGCATTTGATTATGAAACTGGGGAGCTCGCCTGAGTGCTCGACGCGGAAGTTCCTTAAAACAGTCATCAAAGGAAGCTATGGGCCTATGGCCAAGCCTTATTCGGTACGTGTACCGCATGAAGGCCTGCATGCGGTACCGAATTAAAAACGGCCACGTGGAATTCGATAACACGTTGATTTTTCAGTATAAAAACTGTCATATTATGTCCTACCCGGTCGGAATCCCGCCCAAAAAAAAGTGTCTTTTTGACATTTTCGATTCCCGCCAATTGAAAAAACGTGATATTTTGTCTCCTTTAGGGTTTAGGGATTCGAGATATTCTCATTTCGTTGCCTCGTATTCGCTGGATCTAGTTCGATGGAAATAATTATTGACAAAGAAATGTTGTTGGAATCTCAAAATACTTGCGAAAAACATAACAATGAACTGTAATCTTAAAATATTTTCGAGAATAATGACAATGAGCAGAGTTTAGATGCGGCATAAAGACATCGGCGGGTACGTTGAGGACTTGTTTGAATGTAGTTCTAGGTTTTAGGGAAAAATTTTATTGTTAATGAAGTTTGTATGTTTTATATGACGTGTAACGCTAAGTTTCGGTAAGGGTGGGATGCGGTGTTATTTAGGTAATATCACGGTGATATACTGGTTGTTTTTGCAGTTGATTTTCATTTCTGATTGTTCGTTATAGTATTAGTGAGGGTTTTGTGTTATTTTGGTAGTATCACAATGTAATGTTACTGTCGTAGGGATTTGATGTTATTTTGGTAGTATCACAGTGTTATTTTGGTAGTATCACAGTGTAACGTTATTATCGTGGGGATTTGATGTTATTTTGGTAGTATCACAGTGTTCTTAAGATAAAATTGGATCTGCTGACTTGGTTTACTTTTATGAAGCTAGAAACATTTCTTAACGGCATTTGTTTGGCATGTTATATTGACATTGTTATGGTGTTATTTGGGTTATATTATGGTATTATTATCGTGTTATTTATGTATTGTAACATTGTATTAATGATGCTTAAATTTGCAGTCACTCGAGGCAGAGAAATTACTTCATGCAATGGTCCACAACGAGAAGGAAGTCTATGAACAATATTGTTTATATGCACATCATATTTGATTTACTGTGCGAAAGGAACACAGTAGTTTCTGACTGATTTCAAAGAAGCTTAAGACAAAGGACTTTGTTAGTGGTAAGGCTGGTTTCAAGAAAGAGTTGAAGGACACTATCACAGTGAGGTTCAAAAGAGCGGACACAAGGACTGGTTGTCCATCCATAATCTGATACTTTGTTGATTTTGAGGACAACCGGTCGGTAAAGAAATTCATAGAAAGTCACAATCATCCGTTAGCGGAGGACTGTGACAAGCATCTACTGCGTTCTAGCAGAAAATGTGTGATGTCAGTGTTGATATTCTCAAATTAATGACAAAATCAGGGATTAGAACTAATGATGCATTCAGATTCCTCGCTAGTGAGGTCGGAGGAGTGGAGAAGCTTGATTGCACAAAGAGGGATGTGTATAATTTCATACAAACAGAGAGAAGAGTTTAAATTGAATTAGGGGATGATAATTCTCTCGTACAATTGTTCACTACTCGACAAGCGGAGGATCCAATGTTTGTGTGGGACTTCCAAATTGATGAGGCGGGATGTTTGGTGAATTTTTTATGGTGCAATGGGATGTCCAGGATTGATTACGACTATTATGGGATGTAGTAATATTTTATATAAGTTATAAACTGAATAAATACAATTTATGTTGTGCTCTGATTGCCGGTGTGAATCGCCACCACAGAATGTTCTATTTGGTGTTGGTTTTTTGTCAGATGAAACGATTGAATCATTCAAGTAGTTATTCAAATCTTTTATCCGTACAATGAATAACAAGCATCCAATAATAATATTCACTGACCAGGACCAAGCAATTTCTAAAGCCATTGAAGAGTGTCTTCCACAAACCAGACATAGATTTTGTCAATGGAACATTTACAAAAAGTTATCTTCAAAAGTCCATTGTGGTGTGGGTAGCAAGAGAGTCAATGATCTTTTTTATAAATATTTTAGCAGATGTGACTCTGAAGAGGAGTTTGAAGAAACTTGGGGTGAAATGATCGAGAAAGAAAACCTACACGAGAATGTTTGATTGGATGAATTGTATAATATCAGACATAAGTGGTCAACCGTCTTCAACAAATAAATTTTTGGAATGGGGATCCTATCAACGCAAAGAAGTGAGTCCACAAATAAGATTTGTCATGATGTCTCCAAGGAAATAAGCACCCTGACCGAATGTTTTTTGGGTCTTGAAAATGTCATGAACGATTAGAGAAGAAATGAAAAGGATGAAGAATTTAAATGCCAGTTGTCTGCAATTTCTCCCACCATTAAAAGCAGTCCCGTGTTGAGACAGGTTGCTACACTTTACTCAAGGAAGTTATATTCAATGTTTGAAGCACAATTTTTACATGGTTTGTGTGGGCATGTTGTGGAGTGCTCCACAACTATGGATTCAGAATTTCATGTCTGAACTCTCGATAATAAGGATAGAGCCAGACCCTAGATTGTTAAATTGGACAGAGGTAATTCTGATATTACATGTAGTTGTAAAAAAATTGAAATGATGGGCTTATTATGTGCTCATGCTCTAAGGGTTCTTCAGCACAAAAATATTACAAAAATCCCTGATAAATATATATTACTCTGATGGACTATTAATGCTAAAAGGGACATATATAACAGTTATGATTATGCACATCGTAAGGTATCAGAAATGTTGTCAAATTCTGCAAGTGAACCCATCTATCTCAATCACATTCATAAATTTGCATATCATATCAAAACCAGAACACGAGGCCATGAACTTGTCGAGAAGCTAGTGTTGGAGGCATTTAATAAACTTAAAATCGATGTCGAAGCCGTTATGAGTGGACGAGACCATCCGAAAAATTTAAAATCAAAGAAGAAGAAGACACCGAGTAAAGAGCAAAATGTGAATGATCCCACGAATATCCAAAAGGAATATCCAATGCAAGGTTAAAAGGGTACTAGGAAAAAAACAATAGATGCAAAAGTAAATGTTACTTATAATATTAAGTTCTGTTTTTGTTTGATGAAAGATTACTCGCTAACATGTAATATTGTATACAGGAAATGAGAAATATAATGCTTCAAGTCATGATAGCATTTCATAATGCGATTCACATTTATTTTCAATGGCGGATCACTTTAGTCAGGTTGCGAAATCGATCATTCTGAAACTTTGTTTATTCGATCTAGACTTTTTTCCTGACATTTACTAATTAATAGTATCAATGTACAAGAATTTTCTCAAACACAATACAGAGGGAAATATACGAACTTACTAATGGACATACATGATAATATATAGAATATTTATTTGGGAGTTTTTATTGTTTTTTAAGTTGAAACAAACATTTATTTTATTATGGTTTTATGTAGGAGTTATTATGGTGGCATATTCCAATAAAACCAACGCTCGTGAAAAGCTTTACATGAATAAAACCTGGACCCGACCGTAAAAAAACTAAAACACAACCAGCGTGATTGCCGTAAGACAGGTTTATTTCCGCTGATCCGCCTGATTTCATTAGAATCTTTGGCGAAATATTCCAATAAAATCAGTGCTCGTGAAATGCTTCATAAGAATAAAACCTGAACACGACCGTAAAAAAACTTAAGTACAACCAGCGCGGTTGATATAAGACAGGTTTATTTATGTCAATCTATCTGGTTTCATTGGAATCTTTAGCGGCATATTCCAATAAATTCAGCGCTCGTGAAATGCTTTACATGAATAAAACCTGAACACGACCGTAAAGAAATCAAAATACAACCAGCGCGGTTGACGTCAGATAGGTTTATTTCTGCTGATCCGCATGGTTTCATTGGAATTTTTGGCGGAAAATTCCAATAAAACCAGCGTCCGTGAAACGTTTCATAAGAATAAAACCTGAAGATGACCGTAAAAATACCTAAGTACAACCGGCGCAGTTGACCTAAGACAGGTTTATTTCTGCCGATCTGCTTGGTTTCATTGGAATCTTTGGCGGCATATTCCAATAGAACCAGCGCTTGTGAAACACTTTACATGAATAAGACCTGAACACGACCATAAAGAAACCAAAATACAACAAACACGGTTGATGTTAGACAGGTTTATTTTCGTTGATCTGCATGGTTTCATTGGAATCTTTGGCGGCATATTCCAATAAAACCAGCGCTCGTGAAACGTTTTATAAGAATAAAATCTGAACACGATCGTAAAAATATCTAAGTACAACCAGCGCGGTTGACATAAGACATGTTTATTTCTGTTGATTCGTCTAGTTTCATTAGAATCTTTGGTGGCATATTCCAATAAAACTAGCGCTCATGAAACACTTTATATGAATAAAACCTGAACACGACCGTAAAGAAACTAAACTACAATCAGTGTGGCAAATCTATTACAATAATATAAATACTGCAGAGGTAAAACCACAACACAACGATAAATCTATATAACCAAACCAGCAATAGATTAATGTATCATTTGCAATATAACCAAATACACAACAATTAATATGAATGTTTGATTGGAAATAAATCTATTTCAATAAAGCAAACACATCAGTTCAATCTTTTTTAATGGAGGAGAACCAAATGCAGATTTCATATACTAATTCAGCCCAAAATCTTGCATTTCATCCTGCCACCGCAGCTCCTTGCTCCAATCAACTAGGTTGGCCTCAATTAGTTTTTCAATGTACTTGCAAACAAACATGTCGCAGTCAATGTTGTTACTTTGAGTTGGTACGCCCTTAACCATTGTCAGCCCCCATGATTTAGGTTTCCTTGTACCAAAACATAGTCTAGCATCCGCTGTAAACATTGATATCTACAAAGGTGGATGGCACATTTGTTATTGCATGACAAAATCAGAATGTTATTGACATATTATGTAGCATAAACTTACAACGCGCTCGCATACTGCCTTATCATTTTGTTAGGTAATGAATCATGTATTCTCCATTTCTTATCCTTCAAGTCAATAATCAACAATATCCAATGCTGGTTTTCAACAATGGGAAACAAGATAATCTCAACATCTTTCACCGCTTTCTTCGTAATGTGGCGCAAAAACCTTAAGTTGTCACCATCTTCCATTTTCTGATAGACCTACATGAATTGACACACTTTTAATATAATCATCGACTGCATAAAAAATGTTATGACGACCATCATTTTATTTGTATACATAGTATAAAGATGACACATATAGATATCGTCGGAATGATGTTGGACTTTAAGTCTTCCTCCCATGAAGAATGAGGGCTAATGCATCCATCTGGTCATTCCCAATCCATCCATTGCACGAGACATCATCCATCATACCCCTATTAATATAGATTGAACTATCTCTTAGGTGGATAATAAATTCATTCATGAAGGGTAAAAATAATATCTATATCACCTCACATTAATAAACTTGTGACAAAATGACCAATTGAATGCTACTCACTTTACAGGGTATTGTGACAAGCACCGATCAATTACTGTTTGCATTTCCTCAGATATCAATGCTCGCCACAGAAAATCTACGTGCCTCTCAGTCAGTGAGGACTATCATAAACAAAACTATTTAAATATCAAATGAAATAAACTACATATAAGAAATTAATCCAAATTATGTTAGAAATACCGATGTTTTAGATACGTCCACTGCAGGTGGTATCGGTGAATGTACCGGAGGTACATATACTACTAATCGCAAATTTGTTTAGTTATTCGTGAGGTGGTAGCAATATCAGGTAGTTCTGAGGTGGCAGCAGTAGCAGCAATTAGTTGATCTGAGGTGGCAATATCAAGTATTTTCTCTACAATCTCTGAAATGTGTACATGTGTTTTTTCTAGAGAGCCAGTAATATCTTCATCAGTCATTGTTTCATCAACAGACAAAATCTTTCCAGCATCCTTTGATGTTTTCCTTCGTTTATATTCAAAGGGTGTGAAAAGGGGATCTCATAACCTTCTTCCTACGACTGCTTTGCCCTTCACCCTATGCAATAAGCGGGAAATCAACTTCGTGGGGGCTAGGCAGGTTCCTCAATAGCATATGGTATTCCAACAGGAGAAGAGGGGGGGCTGGGAAGATTCCTCATTAACATGAGGGATTATAACAGAAGGGGAGGGGGCTAGGCAGAATGCTCATCAGCATGTGTGATTCCAGTAGAAACAGGATGGGAGGGGGGATGGGCAGATTGCTCGTCAGCATGTGTGATTACAATAAGAGGGGAGGGGGGTTGAGTAGATACCTCTTCAGCATGTGTGATTACAACAAGAAGGGAGGGGGGCTATGCAGATACTCCAACAGTAATTGTATTAAGAGTCCATCGGAACTCCTTGAACCATTTCTTCTGTCCTTTGATAAGATCAATTATTGCTTCAAGGTTCTTGTTCATTACATTAAAAATTGGTTTTGGGTAGTCTACCCTTCAACAAATGGCCCCATATCAAATGTTACAGGAGGTTCTGCTCTAATTTTAGTTTGACTGATTTGACAAATATCAGGTAGTCCCTCATCTAGATGGGCAAAAAAATTTAGTTCCTCCTCTTGTAGGTTCAATAATTTATCATTGACCTACAAGACATTTAAGTATACAAAAACCTTAATCACTATTTCAGAAATAAGTTATTTAACAACAGTGTAAATGACTGACATGTTCATTGGTAAGCCTCTTAAAGTCACATCTATCCGCGAGAAGTTGACCAAAGAAAAATATGTTGAGATTTTCATACATATTTTATACTGTTTTTAATGATATTGCACTTTAAAGAAAGATATTTCTGATATTTTGTTAAAGAAATGATGAATTAGGGTCATTGGAGCAAAAAGCTGCAAAAAAAGAGTGAATTTGGAGTGAAAAGGACCAAAATGTGGAGATTTAAAATAGGTCGTCGACGGTGCCCTCGACCCCGTCGACGGTGAGTTTTTCCCGAGACTACAGGACAAAATTCTTCAGAAGCCCTCCAACGGCGCCATTGACCCCGCCGACGGCGAGATCGACGGTTATGCCTACTCAAGCTTTGGATATGGCCAAAATTTTAAGGGATGCTTAGACAACTCTTGGGAAAGCTCATGCACAACTTTAAAAGAATATTTTTGGCTCAAAATTGGAGAGTCTAGAGGTCCTGGATGTTAGAGAGGTTCCATTAGTGTATTTACTAGAGTTCCAATATTGTGAGGATTTTTTTGAGAGATTGTAAGAGTGGAGGGAAAGTGAGAGATTTCTTCCTCCTTGCTACTTTGAAAAGGAATTATGTGTGTTGTAAAGAAAGGAAGAGATTCAGGAACTTCGAGGAGTGTTCTTGGGGAGAAATTTAGAGATAAGTTATTTACTTGTTATAGTTTGTATGACTTAGAGTTTGCTTGGGGAGAAATTAGAGATAAGTGTTATTTACTTGTTGTAGTTTGTATGACTTCACTTTTATTGTTCTTGGGGAGAAATTAGAGATAAGTTATTTACTTGTTGTAGTTTGTATGACTTTGATTTCATATATGAATTCCGAGTTTTGTTGTGTTTTTCCCATGAGTTCTAAAGTTTTCTCTGTCTTTCTCCTTGTCTCAAGATTTGTGAAATGGTGATTTGAATTAGTGAAGTCATGAAAATGTTTAAGAAATTGTGATGATATTTTCACTTCGATCTTAATTTACTTTCAATCTGGTCAATTGACTTGTTAAAATATGTTGAGCTTTACAACTAAAGTGAAGATTACATCCAAGATTCAGGGAGGTTAAAACCCTTGAAAGTTGGGTGCAAATAAATAGGGAAGCTAAGGATTTAGGGAGGTCAAAGCCCTTGGAAGTTGGGTGCAAATAAATAGGGAAATAATATTATCGAAAATAGAGAAATAATACTATGGCGTAGAATTGAAGATTTTAGAGTGACAGACTAAAATCCCCAATTCGGTCCTATCGTTTGGCTGTGATTTAGGGAGGTCAAAGCCCTTGGAAGTTGGGTGCAAATAAATTCGGTCCTATCGTTTGGGTGCTGATGTGTAGATGTTAGCCCTCAAGTGAGGGGAACGTGAAAGCTCCAAAGTGAGAGTCGGTATCCTCCCAGCCTAGGAAATAAAATTATCGGGCGTAGAATTGGAGATTTTAGAGTGACAGACTAAAATCCTCAATTGAAATAGGGAAATAAAATTATCGGGCTTAGAATTGGAGATTTTAGAGTGATAGACTAAAATCCCCAATTCAATCCTATTGTTTGGGTGTTGAAGTGTAGATGTTAGCCCTCAGGTGAGGGGAACGTGAGAGCTCCAAAGTGAGAGCCATTATCGGGCGTAGAATTGGAGATTTTAGAGTGACAGACTAAAATCCTCAATTCGGTCCCATTTGGGTGCTGAAGTGTAGATGTTAGCCCTCAGGCGAGGGGAACATGGGAGCTCCGAAGTGAGATCCGGGGTGCTGATGTGTAGATGTTAGCCCTTAGGCGGGAACGTGGGAGCTCCGAAGTGAGAGTCGGTGCTGATGTGTAGATGTTAGCCCTCAGGTGAGGGGAACATGGGAGCTCCGAAGTGAGAGCAGTGCTGAAGTGTAGATGTTAGCCCTCAGGTGAGGGGAACGTGGGAGCTCCAAAGTGAGAGCCAGTTGTGTAGATGTTAGCCCTCAGGTGAGGGGAACGTGGGAGCTCCGAAGTGAGAGCCGGTATCCACCCAGCCTAGCCGCAAATTCAATAAAAAAGCATAGGATTTGTCAATGTTCTTATGCCTAGACCGAATGGTAAATAATATGTATACTTCTATTTCACACAATATAAATTGAACTAATTTATTTTATCCATTCATCATAATTTCTTGACAAGGAGAATGATGTTTTCTTATATATTGAATATCACAATTAAACCCTACTTAATATCACTAGTTATTTATTAATTATTAAAATTATCTATTTATTTTAATTGTCTATTAGTGACAGATAAGAAAATTGAACGTCATTGTTGTGATTAAAATATTGTTTTTCTAAATTCTTAGTCTGTAATTCTAAACTACTCCCTGTGAGTCGATATCTAGGACTCCATTAGAGCTCTTATATTACTTGAGCGATACGTATACTTGCGTTGATAAGTGTAACTTTACAATTATTGAATATTTTATACATCCATCTTTATCGAATCCATTACTTGAGCGATACGTATACTTGCATTGATAAGTGTGACTTTACAATTATTGAATATTTAATATGTTCATATTTATCTTATATTTTATTGCATATATAAAGTCGCTGTCAGGAGTTCAAGCTAACAATTGTTGACCATCTCAATATCCTTAGTCTGACCTCAGCATAATATATTCAACATTAAAGATAATTAATAAACAATAACGATGTTCATGTTCTACAATATACTGACTGTAAGAAAATAAAGAAAATCATTTATGTATCCAATAGGCTTGTTCCACAATAATTTGATGGCCACTACATTAATTTGCTCTATAAGAAAATCACATAGCTCAGTCGACCAATTAAATGATGCAAAAGTCTCTATGTTCTCCCCAAAGTTGTTAAGCATTCAGATACACTAAAATTAACTGAGCAAAAAAATAGATTAGATAACAAAAATTTTATAAAAAAATTTAGCAAAAGGGGTAGAAGACCCTCCTCTTGTAAAGTCCAAAAGATTGTTCCTCATCTGTTGGGCATCCACGCCACAAGATGGACGTTTACTCCACTTTGGCACTGCACCTCTATTTGGCATGTAAATTAGCATGGCAACTTCACTGGCAACAGTTGCAACTCTTTCCCTCTAATTTTGAAAATCATTTTATCATGTTGCCAACATTGCAAGATCTGAAGTGTCAAGACATTCTCTTGAGGATATGGAGGGGGGTCCAAGAATTGTTCAACATTCATTGTTTTGAGCTCATTTCTCGTATCCTCGGATATTGAATGCCTCACCTTATCCAACGCATCTCTAACCATAGATGGTCGGTATCTACAGCTCATTGATTGTAGGTTCACAAACCTACTAAAAATAATACAATGCAATAAATATCAGGTGTTATTCTGGTGTGTTGTATTATTATGGTATTATTACGGTATTATTGTGGTAATATGTTGATGGTGTTATTCACGTAGTACTACTGTATTATTACGGTAATATTGTGGTTATATTTTAGTGATATTATTAACATTGTACTACAATATTTTTACGACATTATTATTGTATTATTAAGGTTATATTTTGAAGGTATTATTCTTGTACTATTATTTCACTTTATTACGGTATTATACGATTTCATTTGACTTTATGACATTATTAGGGTTTTATTTGACTTTATTATTTAGTATAAGTCAAATTTTGTATACAAAAACTATATTTTTATTAAAGGAACTGCATTTTATTTAAAAAAAAACTGTATTTTATCGCCATAATAATCATTTTTACCTTGAGGAACCATAATATTAGCAGAAGAAAAAAACAACCAAGAAACCCTAATAATCACTATTTAAAATAACTGCATTTTATTACAGTATTATTTAGAAATGCATTCAGAAGATGAACTGCATTTAGAAGAACAAAAAACAACCAAGAAAAAAATATATTACCTGGCGAAACCCTTTTTCTTACGGTCATTGGTTTTTTTCTTGGATTGCATTCTTGATGGCTCATATTTGGTTTCCATTTCCAATGGCTCTTTGGCTTCAACTTTTGTAGGACTTTCTTCGATTTCCATCTCAGAAAGCTCGACTTCCATCTTGATCAGCTGAACTCTAGCGGTAAACTGAGGAATGTACTTCGACCGGCGAACGAAGACTCGAAACCCTAAATAGATGGGGAATAATAAAAGAGGTGGTGCGCCTGTTGATTTTCCTCAGGAGTTCTTTTTTGATAGATGTTTTGTATTCTGATCATTCAATTAATTAGGGAGGTATCGGGCGGGAGTACAGTCGGGTCCCACGTGATAAAAAAATTTTAAAATTTCAAGGAATCCTCAAATGTTACCATAATACAATCATACTAATGCTCCACTAAATAAAATATAATAAAGCAACAATAAAACCACGATAACACGGCAGAATGGCTTCTATGTTCTTTTGAATGACTTGTTAAAGAATTGCAAATATTTCATTTTTTTTGACATACTTTAATGAAGTAGCAATTATTGACTTCCTAGACAAACCATTGCAATAATGAGGTATTGTGCTACTTTAGATTTGAATTTTTGAGGATTTGCCACTGCTGATGGAATTATACTTGTGATAATGTATGTCTTTATGTGGTTGACCTAGCCTGTAGTGTGCTTTAGCTCAATTTTTAAAACTTTAGGATCTTCAATGATAGGTTGTTCTAGAGTCATATGCCATATATGCTCTAAATGTTCATCCATAAGGAGGAGGTCAATTAATTGATTTTATTCCCTTGAAATGTACTCATTTCAGATGTCGAGTATTTAGATTCAGCTTTAGATTTTGCTAACAAATCTTTGTAAAGTATTGTGTTGTACTTAAAATACTACATTTGCTTAATTGGCTGCTAGTTGTGAATCTAATTTGATAAGAAGGTTTTTTATTCCAATTGCTAGGGAAAATATAGTCTACTTATCAAGATATATATTCAGTTTGATTTTTTGTAGCATCAAAATTAAGTAATATTGAGGGATAGGATATAAGTCCTTGGGGGTTTTGTTAGACCATAAACACTTTTTTTTTTTATTAAGGATTTGTCCAAGCAAAGTGTCCACATTTTATTCATGATGTTAGTTTCATTATGACTTAAGGATTCTAATAAATTTGTCAGGAAGTCAGCAACTATTTGAGCTTTGATCATTGTACTTGACATGTAAGAAATACTGAAATTGCACAAATTGACTGACCACTTTAGTAATCTTTTGATATTATAATGTTCGATAACACTAACTTGAGTGGATGATTTATAATTATATTCATGGTGTGCACTTGAAAGCAAAGATGTAGTTTCTCTACTAAAATGTTGAGAGCAAATGCTAAATTTTTCAATGATTGTGTACCTTAGTTTGGTTCCATGTAGAACTTTACTCATATAATATATTGGGAAATTCTTCTTGTTCTCCTTACGGACCAAAACTAAGTTGACTAATTCTTTCCCAAGACATAGATAGACAAACAACTCTCCTCCTAGTTTTGAACTTTGCAATAGGGGAGGTGAATCCAATATCTCTGTTAATTGTTTGAATGCTATGTTGCACTCCTTTGTTAAGTTAAACTATACGAAATTTTTCATAATTTTGAAGAAAGTCGAGTGTCAGTTTCCCGAAACTAAAGGAACCTGTTAAGGTCTGCAATGTGACTAATTAGAGTTTGCAATTATTTAAGATTCATGGTGGAGGCATATCCAAGATAACTTTAAATTTTTAAGGTTTTATCTAATTAATTTGAGTTTGAGCAAGTGTTGAAAGAACTTTCATGAACTTACACCAAAAGTACATCTGGGAGAATTGAGTTTGAGGTTAAATCATCTCAAATTGTGAAAGGTTTTTTATATCGTCTGTAAGTTCTTCAAGTGATTTGCTTTTAATGAAAAGATTGTCGATGTGCACCTTAACATGTTTTCCTTTTTGATTTATGAATACAATGTTTACAAATCGTCAATAAGCTTCTTCAACTTTTTTTTGAGCCAAAATGCATTACATTATAACAAAAAGCACATTCTAAAGTTACAAAAGCAATTTTATCTACACCTTTGTGAAGCATTTTGATCGTGTGGTATCCTAAGAAGGCATCTAAGAAACTTATAACTAGGTGGCTGACGATTGGGTCCCCCAAGACATCAAATTATAGTAGTAGATGACTATCATTTAGGCAAGCTACGTTTATGTTGGTGAAGTCCACACACATTCTACACTTGTTATTTGCCTTACACATCATAACCACATTTGTAGTTCAATGAAGTCAGCATTTAGGTGCTTTCAAACTTCTTATTGGATAAGTTTAGCCATATTAATAGCCACACCTCACTTTTTTTATCATTTGATGAGTCTACCATGAAATTGACATTGAGCTGATGATAAGTAATATTGAAATCAACTCCTGACATCTAATCCTTAATCCTGATGAACACATCACGATCCCTTAAGGTTGAAATCAACTACTCCTTATGCTCGCAATTCAAGTTGGAGCTGATTTAGAACACTCGCTCACAACCCTCAGAGATATGTACTTATTTGGTGGTCTTAGCAATTTCCAAATTGATTACTTTGTGTTGCTTTCATTCCTTTCTCTTTTTATTTTTAAAGAAGTCGTCAGTTTGTCTATCATCGTATACTTCCCTTTTCCAAATAAGTCTTTCTTGCGGATCCTGTGAATGATTAGGAGAAGAGAGAAATAGAAAAAACATGACATACAAGGAAGGCAAACAAATAAAAGAAAGTACATGAAGAAATTTTGTGCGACAAACCTCACGAGAATAGGTTAAGCATGTACATCCGAACAGAATCAGATTGAAACAACCAGTGCCAAATAGTCGTGAAAGAATACATACGAAAGCTACCCTCAATCAGAGATTTGAGTGGCTTGCTTGTTAGGGGTCTAGAATGTTCCCAAAGGAATGTGTCTCGCTTAGTTAATTACAACTTGGTGGTTGCTCAAGAATACTCGTGATCCAAAGAGCTTTGCTTACATTAAAGTGACAATTAGTACAGTGTTATCAAATGACATTTATTTCGCAAGAGAATACTCTGATGCTTTCAAAGCGATCGCTAAGTCATGCGGTGGAGAGTGAGTATCTAACGATCTCACATATATAGTAGACTCATCGGCTTACGCATCCTACGAAATGACCAAGGAATCTTGGCGGGGGTATCTCTATACATTAAAGCACTTTGGGTTATAAGGGTAGAAGACAAATCGTCGTATCCCAAACTGGTGACAGCTCATCAGTAATATGATTGTCAATATGATATCAATGACAGTAAGAGAAGCAACATAGTTCAAAGTGGGTGTTCAAAGGAAGGGATGAGTAATCTCTAAAAGCTAAAGGTAACCAGGTCATGGTATCACAAACCTGTCATCTCAAACTACTATGTCCTAAGTCTTCCTGGTCATAAAGGTAGTCGACCTAACACGTCCAGTGATTCTTGGTCAGCAATCCATGAATTTCGCCGTCGGCGGGAATCTCAATAGCCCTAAGGTTAAAAGAACGAAACTCTATCCTATGAATTTTAGGTGGAGCACTAGGTAAGACTTATATCCACCAAAGTATCGAGGATGCTGCTGAAAAAAAGAGAAAACGAGGTTCAACTACAAGGCAAAAAACACTCTCTATAAAGAACTTACATCCAATCTGGGTTTGATAAGTCACTAACGCCCTAATCACACTGGATAACCACCTAAGTAGAAATCTATGATGAGTTAGTTGAGATGGAAAAGCAGGGGGGCTTCTCCTCGGAACATACAAAATGATGCAATTACTTTTTTAAGTCATAATGTAGAAGCCTTATTAGTATGACATGTGATATTGTCATGCATACAACACATTTTTAAATAGTCCCAAATGTCATGCAGAAAAGTAAAAGCAAGTTTTAAAGGTCCTAAATCTTTTAATCCTAATTTTAATTAATCTTCAAATTTTTATTAAGATTTGTAGAAAAAATTTTATAAGTTTTAGATCCTAGAGAGTCAGAGTGACAATGTTGGATTCTCAGACAAAAGCTCAATCCAAAAAGGCGAAGCCAAACTAAATGTACAGGCATGCAAGAAAAACTTGTAAAATAAGCCAAATATAAAATAATTAAATTTTGGTGTTGTCCGGTCGACTGCATATCTCAGAAAAGAGAAAAGACAGCTAGACACAACATGAGTATACACCTTCTTGTAAGCATACCTTATTTATAATACAAGACTAATTCTACACATCGATGAGATTTAGAGTTAAATTATGGGATACGAGCAAGTAGCTTCTAGTCCCTTCATGTGGTTTTGCCTCCCAGGAACCTCATAACTCATGCACATACCTTATTTATAATACAAAACTCTCCTAATAACTCTAAAAAGTGCATAATAATAATAATAATAATAAATGACTTGATCTGCATGAAACAACGTCAGCGAGAAAGCCAACAAACATGCAATGCATATGAGCCATGCATGGCGGGAAGAACTAAGCAGCGTTTGTAGAAAAGAGTTTGCATTTAAATCGTTGCATTGCTCCTCCATGTTACATATGTGTTGTGTATTTTAGGCACGACTCTCTACAAAAAGATCAACATAATATATTATCATGCATATCAAAACAGTAAGAATGCAAGCACACGAAAAGCACAAAATGTGATGCCTGACTAGGGCAAACAACCCGACATAGAACTATGATTAGGATACCAAAAAAGAAAACACAACTTCCTAAATATTAGCATTACACAAAATCTAACAAGAATGTGTCTTAACCAACATCTAAGTGCTTGGGGTAAGTCTCCGGGCATGCATGACTTTATTGGGTTCCTACACTGGCCCCTTCCTATAGATCCGAGGGATCTAAAGAGTGTTACCCATAATGAATTTTGAAAAGAGTTGGCCTTACACATGACCCAGCTTGCTGCACACATAATTTTAAAATTACGACGGATGTAACAAGTGGAAAAATGGTGGGGACAATCAGACCAAAGCAGTTGGCCGGGCCAAAGTGTATCCCAAACTGTAATACCGGCTGGGCAAGGGCAGCCAATCAAGGCAAAGTGCAATATGTGAAATGCAACACATAAATCAAATGTAATTGGCCAATCAATAGGCATATGATCGAGCTAATTAGTATCAACCGACTAATTTGCCTAGCGTGGGAGGCCAAATCCACGGCAACAACATACAATGCATACACATAGTCGAGCAATCAAGAGGCATATGGTCGGGCCGAATGGTATCGTTTGACCAATTAAATCGTCTGGCGACGGACGATTAATTGAGCCTAACGATGCTGAGTGGCCGGTCATAACTAATGTGCATATAAACATACAATGTGATTTGCAAGATGCAATTGATCGTTGTTAATAATGAGTCAAACTCAACTAACGCTCTCACATAGACACCTAAGGATTAAGCTTTTGGATATGTAACATAGTTGTCCTCGGCTTTGACAAGGAATGTGGAGAACATCATCCTCTAATTTCTCATTGGAGAAGTCCTTCACCGTTTGTAGGATGACTAGCTACAAACTTTTTCCGTCCTGAATTTTAGCTCCCTCTTCTCCAAGCCTTGGCCTCTCTCTTGCTCAGGGTCTAGTTTACTCTCATGAAGGTGTTATGACTCTATTTGTAGAGTTCATATTATAAATAAGGAAAGAATCCAAGCCATTCTTGATCGAACAACTTAGAGAGATCTTCTGGATCAATATTCAATGGATATTTTGAGTGCCTCAATGTTGTTAGAATTGAACAATCTTGAGCTCGTTGGATTTGTCTTTTTGAGATGCTTGATTTGATTACAAGCTTGTCAGATTTATAATCCGTTTGACTTTCAAATTATGTCAGCAAAACTTCCAAAAGTGGTTTAATGACTTGATCTGTGCTTGATTTAATTCAAATTAGACCATTTTTATATTATGGGGTCCGTCATGCTGAGCCAGTTAGTTCGACTATAAAATTATGAGATCAAAGTTCTGTATGATTTTTGATCGAAGTTCGAATATTTTCTGCTTAGACAATTACCTCGATATCCATGTCATGCTGCTAAATTCGTGCCGAATGATGAAAAATTGTTCATAAAATATCAAAATAAATTAATAAAAAAATAATGTTAAAATTTCATTTATTTAATAATTTATCACTAATTAGTAATTAATATAATTAATAACCACTTAATAATTAATTTAAAGATGTTAAATTATTCTTTAATAAATAATCAGTATGATAAATTTTTTTAATAACTAATTAATTCAATGAATAATTAATTATTTATTAATATAGCTATAAATTAAATTTAATAGTTAGTTTTTATCATAGCAATAAAATAATTTAAATTTAATTATGAGTATTTTATTTAAAAATATAATGAATTTTTAAATCATGATAAAAAATCATTATATCATCTCACAAAATTTAACTGAGTTTATTAAATTGGTCAAACAATTTGATTAAATCTGCAAAAAAATTTTTAGAATTTAACCCCATGATCTATTAAAAACGGATTTAAGAAGAACAGAGAGAAAAAAAAAGAACGGATTTATAAATGTACTAAATCCTACTAACTTAAATTCCATCAGTTGGCAAACAGCCCTTACAGATTTTGTTGATCTGCCGATTCCTGTTTTTCCCTCGCCGAATCCACATTCATTCATGTACAGCGTTACAGTTCTTCGCTTGAAAAACCCTTGACTTTGCTGGCACATAGCTTAGCAGTTTGAAATACCGTTCTGCAGATTGAATCTTAATCCAATATCCTCCTTCAAGCCGTTATGGAGAACGCCTACGCTAGATCTGTTATTGAGGTACATCTCTCTTTCTCCTCCCTC
>JXCR01144098.1:305255-331586 GCA_002079205.1 Phalaenopsis hybrid cultivar | reverse complement strand
TACAGATTACTCCGCCAACTTGCGTCACTTTGACAAATAGGTCTCTTCTTCTTCATTTGTTTGCAGCACTAGTTTAGTAACATCTCTTACCATTCTAACTGGAATTCTCTCAAATCTGCCATTGTCCCATTCGTAGTACAGTTTTATTTTTATTTTTTTTGAAGTTGTACATAGTCATTCATCGCGTCATGGCGTCAGTTCATGTTCATATTTTCCATTAGAAATGTTAAAAAAAAGCTTTATTTTATTGACTTGGAATTTAGAGTGCTGCAAATTTATGATGAATGCATAGAAGTTATGTATCGCATGTGTAAGGTACTATTGTGAGCAGATAAGCATGTCCATGAGCGGAAATATATCATATATGCTAAAATTGAGTTTTTTTTAGACTCTTTAACGGTTTTTATAGTGCCAATGTTGAATATTATTTATATTTAAGAATAATCAATGGTTAAAAGCAGGCCTTCCCATGATTTGCTTATGACTAAACATTGCATTTGGGTTTGGTTCCGCTAACCCACCCACGTGGCTCCAACTAATCCTGAACAACCATAAAGTGGAGAAAATATCATATATTTTGTAAGTATGTGTGGACGACGGTGGATGGGAAGATCATGTCACATTTAAATTGTGATGACATCACATTCACGTACATCCATTGTGTTCTGTACACACTTACAAAATATGTAGCGTTTTTTCTGTAAAATGAGACCAAAAAATTCATTGCTAATATGTTGCATCCCCAACCCATCTCTAAGATGTTAGTCACTTTGAGCAGGTACGGGTCACATGAGGATAGCGTGATTCAAACTTCTAATGTGATGATTCAAAATCTAATAACATCGTTATCTAAAAAATAGTGATCATTTAGATTTGATATATAAATGGAACCACTACAATCATTACAGAACTGCAAATATCGAATTGGAATTATAAGCTTTTTTTTCTATATTTTTATTCTCTAAAATGAACAACATTCCGTTGTTCCTGGAATATCATAATCATTCTCGTAAACAGCTTCAAAATATATAAAATGAATGTCATATTGATATTCATCACGCTATCCATTTATTCCTTGGAACTGACGACATATGTAAGTGCAAGTATAGGCGTAAGCCAGATAGACCACAGAATCTCATAAATTCATATGCATGCTTATGATTTATAATTGGTTATATGATAGATAACATATCATTTATGTGGATATTCTTATTTCAAAATATTATCCAATACTGTTTTCATATTCATTACCTATTTAACCTTTTCATTACCATTCCTCAAACCAACAACACTTAGAGGTATAAATCTGGACGTAAAATCAAATGAATCACAATAAGAGAAAAACATATGCATGCTTATAGTTGTAACCATCATTGACTTTGATAGCCTTAAAGTCAAATTTGATTGTCGGGTCATTTGTAAGATAGGGCATGATGTTGGTTCTACTGCTCGTGGTCATCCAAGTTCGTCCTTGTGCTCTAATTTGCATTCCGTAAGTCGCATCGTGTGCATTATTATGTCTAAGAAATTATGTGACAAGTACAATGATGATTCATCGGTGTTTTCATATGCCTTCATGCGCAAAAAGTTTCATAAAAAGTTTCAATTGTATGAAAATTTCACCTACGTAAAAAATTGTCACCATTTTGTGGTGTTGTTTCATGAAACAAATTGTGCAAGCTCATCCTAATCATTAAGATGAGTCAGACGAGTCGGTTTACATCTGAGTTGAACTTCATTTATTGTGGAGACAAAGGGTATTCATCATTTTTGTAAATATTATATAAAATTAAAGATTTTATTTATTTATATATCTAGATTAATATATATTAGTACATGTATATAATAAGATTATAAATTAAATATATGTTAATAAATGTATTTATAAAAACATATATTAATGCTATATACTAAGATCTTCAATCTTAACTTTCATTATAGTTATGCATTAATTGGGATGTTAAGATCTTCCCAATGGAAATTTTTTTATTTTTTAAATTCTAATGGGCGGAAATTCAAAATTGAAAGAAGAAATATTCTATTAATATTTGAGCCCCACTTTTGGTTATTTTCCTGTGCGTTGTGTGTGTGTGTGTCTCCCCCCCCTCCCTCACAGCCCACACTCTCTTTAAATTTCACCCCCACTTGCGCATCATCATTTGCTCATACTGGTCCTTCATTTATCTGGTTTTAGGACATAGGAAGGAAATGCAGTTGGCCTCTCTTCATCCTTCTCGCTTTCACCAAGGAAAAGCAGCTTGCCATCCACCAAGGATCTCTCATCTCTTGCTCAGGATTTCACACTGACAGCTAGCCCTCTCCTCCTCTTCTATCTCACTACCGACCCAGCTCACTGTCACATTTGTTCCTCACATTGCTGGCCACTTTTTTCGTTGTTCGGTCACTGACAATCACTCAACTAATTAGATAATTGGGCTAATGTTCATCACTTTTTATAAGTATCATCTCGAACAAAATTTGATTGTTGCAGTTTCCTTCATGTGAACCCAGTTGAAGATTAACGTAGCTTCTTATTGTTAGCTATGCTATAAATTATGAAACTAACCCGACCGATGTCTTCATCACATTATTCTTTGATATTATGCTTGATCCTGAATTTTAATATTGCTATTTTGATTATATGGTCATCCTTCAAATATATCCAACGTGTTCAGTTTTGATCTTCTTGAGGTAATTAATTTTGTTTTTCCTTACTTTGATTATATGGTCACACAAAACTATAACTACTTCTTGCGTATGTTGCATGAGGATTTTTCTTTTGGAAATATGAGGGCCACATCTATCTTTATTAAAAAAAAAAAAGAAATACACAAACAGAACCACAATACAACACAACCTAAAATAAAAAGGATAAGAGAAATAATCACATCCAAAAACATGGAAAACAACAATCACCATAGAAATAACTACCACAACCCACAAAAAATAAAAAACAATAATACTAACACAAACAAATGAAATCAACTTTAAGAATCAAAAACTTCAATTAACAAAATAGAAAAACTCTCCAAACATGAACAACTTCAACAACAACCATGATCAACAAGTTTGGAATAGAGCTTCATAGATCCATAAACTGCAACGTTTTCTCTAATTAACAACATCAGAACCTTTAAAACAACAAACCAAATCATTAAGAAGAAGACGCCCTAAAAAATAATAAAAAATTAAAAAAAAACAATGATCAGAAAGCAAAGGAGAACTCTGAACCAACACAAGGAGCAAAAATTAAAAAAACAAACACAAGGGAGAACCACAAAAATAGAAAGATAAAACAAAGAAGCAGCTGAACTAAAAAGAAACAGTTCAACCAAACATATATCTCAACCAAGAGAATCCATCCAAATTTAGTGAGGAAAATTTAGGTTTATAGAAGAAAAACATAATCTCATAAGCTAATAATTTACTAAGGGAACCAAAATAACAGATCTAACAACTTGTATAATATCAAGAGCAAACTCGAGGCTTCCATTATGAGAAAAAAGTTGCCAGGACAAATAACTTAACTAATTCAAGTTAAATTCATTAAATTGTTGAGAAGCAATTCCATCCAACTTTAATGAATAAAATAAAATAGATGAGTAAACAAGTATAGAGTTTCAAAGATTGGTTAAAAAATCAAAGTTAGGATATGATATATCATAACTCAATTAAAAATAGTTGACCCACCTTAAAATTAACTGTTTTTAGTGCATATTTTATGATCGTTTTATACATATTTTTAGTGATATTGCACTTTAAAGAAATGTATTTTGTATGTTTTTAGTTTTAGGTACATGAAATTGACATTTGAAGAAAATGAGAGAAAAATAAGCAAAAATGATGCAAATTGTATGGTGCTATAGCGTCGCCCCTAGCGCTATGCGCCACAGACGTGAGAAAAGGGAGCTATAGCGCCAATAACTTATGTTCTAGAAGTTCCATTGAATTTGACCGAATTTTGAAGGGGTGTTTGAAGGAACCCTTGGTTATTTTCAGATATCTATTAGTATGGAGGAAAATTGGATGAAAAAGAGGACTTTTTGGAAGCATTTGAAGGCTTTAGAAAGTTCCACTTTTGTGTTTTAGTGTAAGTTTATGTGTGTTTTGTGTTGTAAGAGTAAGAGTTTGGAGATTTCTTCAAGGAGACTCCAAAATTTGTGCTGGGGAGAAAATATAAGGTACTTTGTATTTTTATTTAAGTTTTTATTTCTAAAACTTTGCTTTCAATACAAATTTAGTATTTTTGTTTTATTCTCCATGAATTTTGAGTTGTTCCCCTTCTTTCTCCTTGCACTTGGGAATGAATCTTGTGGGATGAGGATGATTTAAAGATTTCTTTTTTACTTTTAAAAATTGTGATGACATTTTCACCCATTCTTCATTGAATTTATAAATTGGCCACTTATGAGGTTAAAATCCGTTGAGAAACATAAATACTCTGGAGGGCTATGATTTCACCCAACTATTGAGTGTCATACTTCATTTTGGGCAGAGCCGCTGCGATCACCTAAGGAGGAGCGCAAATAGATTGGGACATAAGTTTTGATGGGCGTAGAATTGATGTTTCTAGGGAAACAGACTAGATTCTTTTATAAATTTGATTTAGATTTTGGATTTTAAGGGTCTCTAATAGGTCCTGTAGAGAGGACACAGTGAGTACTCTAGAAGTGAGAGACTAGAATCTATTCAGCACTACTACACGAGCTGATGAAAAACTCTAAATTAGCCAATGTTCATTGCTAACACCGAAAGGGGGGAAGGAATATGAATGCTCATATTTGTCATAAAACATCATCAATTTTTTAGTAATTCAAATCCTACATAGATTAATATCTCATTGCAAGGGGAAAAATCTTTACATATTATTCAAACTATTAGAATTACTTTTATTAAACTGTTAATTATAATTATTTCTATCTGCTTTAATTTAGTCTTAACCGTTGTTATATTTCATTTTTATTTAAATAAGCAATTTAAATAGACTTTGCTTTTGAGTTTAACAATCCAATTTAAATAGTTCAACTATCCTCGTGGGATTGATACTAAGGTTTTTAAAGAAAATTCTATATTACTTGAAATGATACCTATACTTGTGTAGTACATCTAGTGTGAAGTTTTACTAATTATTTTTCATATCATTACATTTATTCACACTAGCCACTGAATATAATTTGTGTCAAGTTTTTGGCAATATTTTGGAGATTAAAAATTCGGGTAATTGCGGGTCGGGTTAAGTTTTTGGCGGCATTATCGAGATAGGTAACGGAAACTTTTTAGATTTGGAAATGAAACTTTTTGTTTTGTACTTTTGTTTGAATTATAGCTTTTAATTTTATTAAAAATTAAAAAAAAATTAAAAAAAATAAACAAAAATTTATAAAAATTGGAAAATTAAAATAAAAATATTTTATTTTATTTTGTTGTGTTATTTTATATTCTGAATTTTATCATTTGTTCGAGATCTAAATGTTTAATGCCCTGCGATTCTGAATTAGAACATACTATAAGAAAATTTTGAAAACAAGGAAAACTTCATAATTTTCAATATATGACAAACACTTCATAAAATAATATTGAAATTGAAAATGGTGAAAATGAACATCATAATTTACAAAAACCTTTAAGAGATTATGCAAAACCTAATAGAGATGAAATTCACTTAAGTATTTAAACTCTTGTTGTAGCGGCTAACTCATTTGAACTTAAACTTGCAATAATACAAATGATTCAAAACAACTAATTTGGGGAAACACCAAATGAGGATCCAAATTTACATCTTACAAGTTTTTTAGAACTGTGTGCTACATTTAAATATGATGGTATATCAAATAATGTTGTCAGATTTAGACTTTTTCCTTTTTCATTAAGGGAAAAAGCTAAGATGTGGTTAAATTCATTAGCACCTGGATCTATTAGAACTTGGGGAGATTTGACAAAAAAATTCTCGGCTAAGAATTTTTCACCTTAAAAAACTGCTAAACTAATAAATAATATTACTTCTTTTACTCAGTATGAAGGGGAGTCAATTTATGAAGCTTGGGAAAAATTTAAGGAACTCAGAAAATTTCCACATCAAGCTTTACCAGACTGGTTAATTGTTCAAACTTTTTATAATGGGCTAGTTAAATCCCTTAGATCTATCATAGATGTTGCTGCTTTAGGTTCATTAATGTCTAAACCATTTGATGAAGCCTACGCTTTAATTGAAGAAATGATTACAAATAATTTTCAATGACATTCTGAAAGAGTAAATCCTAATAAAGTAGTCAGTATTCATGATAATGATGTTATTTTGATGGTTGCTTCACAAGTTGCTGCATTATCTAAGAAAATAAACCAAATTGGAATGAATTTTTCTTAAACACCTCAATTGATTGAAGAAAATTAATTATCACAATTTTTTTATTCTCAAACTTCATTAGAAACTATAAATGCTATTAATAGACCCAATAACCCATATTCCAATTATTATAACCCGGGTTGGAAAAACCATCCAAACATTAATTGGAATAACAATTCTAGTGGTGGAAATCAACAGTGGTAGAACAATCAAGTAAACCCACTGGGAAACTGGAACAATCAAGGTAATTCTAACTTTAGACCTACTTATCCATCTGGATTTAATAGTAATCAACATGTTAAGGAGAAGAAGTGGTGTTACAATTGAGTAATCAATTATAAAGACAGAGTGCTGCTATAAGAAACATAGAGAATCAACTAGGACAAATTGCTAATGCACTTAGTAATAGGCCTCATGGAACACTTCCTAGTAATGTTGAGATCAATCCTAAAGATAAAAGTAAAGAGCAAGAGCAAGTTAAAGCTGTCTAACTAAGAAGTGGGAAGGAATTAAGTGTTTGTCTTCAACAAGAAATCAAAGTTGAGGGAAAAGATAAAGAAATTGAAAAACCTAAAGAAAGTATTCCTAAGGAAGTAGAAAAACCTGTTTCTCCAACTAAGAAGAATAAAGAAAGACTACCACCTCCTTTTCCTCAAAAACTTAGACAATAGGAACATGATCAACAATTTTCAAAAATTTTTGAGATATTTAAAAAACTTGCTGATACACCTAAAATATATAGTATTTTTAGACACATTTTTATACCTATTTTTTAGATATTGTGCATTAATAGAAGGTATTTTTCTGTTTTTCTTGCAGATACAAGTAAAAATGAAAAAAAAAATGCTTCGAGGAGTGAAAAAGGATCAAATTTGGATCAAAAAGGTGAAAAATTGTGCAAAAGAGTTTTGGTGCCTAAGCGCCAGATCCGGCGCTTAAGCGCTGGTTAAACAGAGAAGGCAACATCTAAGCGCCAGTGGCAATTACTAGATGAGTAAAATTAGTTTTCACGAATTTCAAAGAGGTTTTTGAGGCACCCATTAGCTTAATAGGTGGTTGTAACCACCATGGACGAAAATTGTCATGAAAGGATGCGTCTCTTGGGAAAATACATCTAATCAAGACAAATTTTGAAAAGATCCCAAGGCACCTCTTGGAAAACTATAAAAGAAAGAAGAAAGGACTTAGAAAAGATTCTTGAAAATATTGACAAGCTTTGAAAGTTCTTCTCTGGCGAGTTAGTTTGGAGAGATTTTCATAAACCACTTTTTATTTACTTTATATTTTCTGTTATTTTGTTTTGAGTGATTGTAAAAGAGAAGAGATTCAAAGGAATTTCAAGAGTTTGGTGGAGAACTTGAGATAAGTTTTTATCTTTTTGTTTTAGACTACTTTTGGTTTTAATCGAAACTTATTGTTGGTTTAACAATGATTTCTTCTTTTAAACTAAAGTGTGGTTTTATTTTCTCCATGGACTCTGAGTAGTTTTCTTTATCTTTCTTCTTAAAATGATAAGTAATTAAGTTTTGGATGGAAGTTGTGGAGAGTATTCATCTTTAATGTTGGAAGAAGTTGTAATGATTTAAATCCACGCACTTCATTTACTTCTTGATTTGGCTAATCCATATGTTAAAATTTGTTGTGAGGACATGTAAGAACAAGGCTGGTATTGTCTCAGTCAACAATTTGAAAGAATCACATGAGGTTGTATGAATGAGAATGTAGTTCATATAATTGAGTGTAAATAAATAGGGAAATATTCATTATATATGAATGAGAATGTAATTCATATGATTTAGTGCAAATAAATAGGGAAATAATTTTTGAAGTGTTAGAGTTAGAGGACTTTAAAGTGACATGTTAAAGCCCCCAACTTGGTTTATTGTTTTAGGTTATATACAAGAATGTTAGCCCCCAGGTGGAGGGAATCGAGGGAACTCTAGAGTGAGAGCTAGTATCATCCCTGCCTAGCCGATCTTCAGAATAACTTTAAATTAGCCAATGTTCTTTATAGCAACTCTAGTAAGGGTAAAGAATATTATTGCTCTAAATTAGCCAATGTTCTTTATAGCATCTCTAGTAAGGGTAAAGAATATTATTGCTCCTATTTAGCACAACACAATTTGCATACTCCACAACAAAATTCCTATACTTATTACTGATTCTTGATAAGAAGAAAGATATTTTGATATTAAATACTTTTCTTCTACAAAAACTTTAATTATTTTTTTAGTTGTTACTGTTTCATTAAAATATCAAAAATACCAAAAATATTTAAATTTTAAATTCCTTCAAAAATTATTTTTATTTTAAGTAATTATCTTTTTAAAAATAGAAAAAAACTTTCTAAAAAGTGCATATTGCATAATCTTCCCTGTGGGTTAGATATTCAGGTCTTAATAAAAAGTCCTATATTACTTGATAACGATACGTATACTTGCTAGTATCCCAATATAAATTTATATAAATTAAAAAGTTAAATTCTTATTTTTCTTCGAGATCAAGTTTTTGATTTTGTTGCAAAATAAGGAAATATAAGTAAAAAATATCATCATAACTATTGCTATACTATGCATAAGCATTAAGTATCCAGGGATCACTTACATATAATATTCCTTTTATAGAAGCTCTGGAACAAATGTCATGTTATGTAAAGCTTATGAAAGAAATTTTAATAAAAAAGGAAGTTTGAAGATTATGAGACTGTTGTACTTAGTGAAGAGTGCAGTGCAATAATTTAGAAAAAGCTTCCTAAAAAACTCAAAGATCTTTGCAGTTTCACAATACCTTGCGCAATTGGAGAAAAATTTTGTAAAAAGATTTATGTGATTCAGAAGCAAGCATTAATGCCATGTCATTATCTATATTTAGAATACTAGGTTTATGAGAAATTTCTCATAATTACAGTTAGCTGATTGATCTATCACTTATCCTAAAGGGGTTATAGAAGATGTGTTAGCTAAAGTGGATAAATTTATCTTCCCAGTTGATTTCATTGTGTTGAATATGAAAGACGATAACGTAATTCCTATTATTTTAGGGAGACATTTTCTAGCTACTGAACGTGCAATGATAGATGTGCAAAAATGAGAATTAACCATGAGAGTTAATGATCATGAAGTAACTTTTAATGTACTTAAATCAATGAAGTATCCTGATAAAGGTAAAGATGATAAATGTTTCAGAATCGATATAATTGACTATATGATTGTTAATCATTTTCAAGAAAGTTGTGAAGTCATATTAGATCAAAAAGATGAAGTAACTTTGGTACAAAAAGAGTTAAAAACTAAAAAGGATTTTGAAAATGAATCAAAAGAGAAAAACACTGAGGAGTTAAATTATGTTCAAGAAGAATTTGAAATTTTGGATATTACTAAAAATAGTAAACCTCTGATACCTTCTATTGAAAAACCCTTGAAATTGAGATGAAAGTTCTACCAACTCATTTAAAGTATGCATTTTTGGGGAACTCATCTACATTACCTATTATTATATCCTCAGATTTAATTGATGAACAAGAAGGAAAATTATTAGAGACATTGAAAAATCATAAGAAAACCTTTGAATGGACATTAGTTCATATTAAAGGAATCAGTCCTTCAATTTGTATGCACAGAATTTTAATGAAAGATAATTATAAGCCTAGAATTGATCCTCAAAGAAGATTAAACCTTGTAATGAAAGAGGTTGTTAAGAAAAAAATTTTAATGTGGTTAGATGCTGAAATTATTTATCCAATTTAGATAGTTCATGTGTTAGTTCTATTCATTGCGTTCCTAAGAATGGAGGAGTGATTATTGTTGCAAATGAGAAGAACAAATTAATTCATACAATACAAGTCAATGGATGATAAATTTTTATTGATTATAGAAAATTAAATGTCACCACGAGGAAAGATTATTTTTCTATACCTTTTTTAGATCAAATGTTGGATAGACTAGCTGGGCATTGTTATGTCTTTTTTTTTGATGGATATTCTGGATACCACCAAATACCTATTTCTCCTGAGGATCAAGGGAGAACAACATTTACTAGTCCCTATGGAATATTTGCTTTCAGGGGAATGCCATTTGGATTATGTAATGCACCTACAACATTTCAAAGATGTATGATATCAATTTTTTGTAATTTAATTGAAAAAGGAATTAAAGTTTTTATGAATGATTTCTCAGTGTTAGAAACTTCTTTCAATTCATGTTTAGATCATTTAATGAAGGTTCTAAAATGTTGTGAAGAAACAAATTTTATTCTTAATTGGGAAAAATATCAATTTATGGTTATATGAGGAATTGTTTTAGGACATAAGTTTTTTGAGGAAGGCATGGAAATAGATCGAGTAAAAATTCAAGTCGATGTTGAATTACCACCCTCTACTACTGTTACAGAATCAAGTTTTCTGGGACATGCTGGTTTCTATAGGAATTATATTAAAGACTTTTCTAAAATTTCCAAGCCATTATGTCAGCTGTTGGAAAAAGATGCTAATTTTGATTTTAATGAAGAATGTCTTAATGCTTTTAATTTTTGAAAGAAAACTAGCCATTGCACCTATTATTGTTTCACATGATTAGGCAAAACCTTTTAAATTAATGTGTGATGCTAGTGATTATGCTATTGGGGCTGTGTTAGGGCAGAAATATAATAAATTTTTTAAAGTAATATATGCTAGCAAAACTCTTAATGAAGCTAAAATTAATTACTCAACTATTGAAAAAAAAATTATTCGCTATAGTATATGTTTTTGAAAAATTTAGATCTTTTCTTATTAGAACTAAATGTATTGTGCATACTGATCATTCTGACATAAAATATTTAATGATGAAGAAGATGCAAAACAACGATTAATTAGATGGGTCATTCTAATGCATGAGTTTGATTTTCAAGTTCTGGATAGGAAGGGTACTAATAATCAAATAGTTGATCATATGTGAAGGCTTGAAAAGAAAAATGATAATTTTAATGATAAAATAAATGAAATGTTTTCGGATGAACAATTATATGGAATTAATGAATGACAAGTTCTGTGGTATGTTGATATAATAAACTATTTAGTTAGTAACATTTTACCCTACAAACTTGGTATCCATCAAACTAAAAACTTTCATTCATGATTCTAAATATTATTTTTGGGATGACCCTTATTTATATAAATAATGTAAGGACTTAATCATTTGAAGATGTGTACTGATCTCCCAAATTATTGTTTTATAAAATTAATGAAGATGACTCTGCTTTGCAGCGATGCCAAAAACTTAGTTCGTTATTTATTAATAAGAAATTGAAGCAATTTATGTTGGGATTCTACGCAAGTATACGTATCGTTATCAAGTAATATATGACTTTCTGTTTAAGTCCCAAATATCGATCCTACGGGGAAAGTTTAAATTTGAGATGGTAATTTAAATTAGGAATTTTACAATAATAAAGAAAGTCTAATATACTAATTTCAAATGTTTAAGGTGCTATCAGACTAAATTATCAACTACTAGCAAGACTGTAAAGTAAAGTTAAACTATAACAGCCAAACTATGTTTCTGTGATGAAGTTATCAAATATGTGAAAATTTCTTTTCCACAACAATGAGTTTTTGGTTAAATGAGAGAGATAAATCATTTGAATTTGTATTGTGCCAAATAGAAGTTATTTTAATTCTCTACCCTTAGTTAAGTGTTATAGAGAATCGTTGGCTAATCTTAGGTTTAGTCTCTAAATCCATGGTTAAGCTGCGAGGATACTGGCTCTCACTCCAGAGCTCCCACTTCCTTTCACCTAAAGGCTAACTCTCGCTTTAGTTCTTAATCACTAAGACTAAATTGAGGATTTTAGTCAGTCACCCTAAAATCTTCAATTCTTCGCCCAATAATATATATTTCCCTATTTATTTTCACCCAATTCTATGAACGAAACACTCCATAGAATTGAATGTAATTCTAACTTTGTTATAAAGCTCGTACTCCATTACCCTCTAGCCCCCTCTAACTACTACTTTTTCTGAGCAATTTTCGTTCTAAATAAAGCATAATGTCAGTTTTCTAAGAGGCGCCTCATATAACTCTTCAAAAAGCGTCCAAATTCATCAAATCTTCTAGAATTTTGTCCAACACCGACCTTGGCAACGTCGATGCCCACGGTGGCGCCGTTGGCGCCCGTTGCCCGAATTTAATTCTATGCTCTCTATCAAATGGCACCACCGACGTCCTTGCTAACACCGTCGGCGATGAATATTTTTTTCTAAAACACCATTTTGACTCTAAATTTCATTCTTTTTGCTTTCTTTTTGCTTCAAGTTCTAAAAATTATCAACCTGTAACAAAAATAAAAAACTCCTACCTTTAAAGCGCAATATCAGAAAAAATGAGTATAAAATATAGGTTTAAAATTGCATATATTTTTTTTGCATCATGTACGAATTGAAGAAAGCCAAGAAATTATACAAAAGTGATGTAAATCTGTCTTTGGGGGAGATTTTGGGGAAGATAAAATTGCATAAAAAGTTTTACAATCTAGATTTTATTGGCCAACATTATTTATAGATATTAATTATTATATAAAAATATGTGATAAATGTCAAATAGTAGACAATAATTCGAGAAAAAAAGAAATGCAGCAAAAATTTACTCTTGAGTTGAAATTTTTTATGTTTGCGGTTTAGATTTTATGGGACCATTAATACTATCTTCTGGAAAAGTTTATATTTTAATAGCTGTGGATTATGTTTCAAAATAGATTGAAGCAATTTCTTTACCTCGATGTGATGCTAAAAGTGTTACAAAATTTTTAAGAAAAAATATATTTACAAGATGTAGAATGTCGAGAGTAATCATTAAAGATGGAGGAAGTCGTTTTAAGAATAGAATAATTGAAATAGTAAATCAAAAATATGAAATCAAACAGTGAATTGCCACAACTTATCATTCTCAGACTAGTGGTCCAATCAAGAAATTAAAAGAATATTAGAAAAAACCATAAATCCTAATAGAAGAGATTGGTCTGCTAGACTTTATTCTGCATTATGGGCTTATAGGACATCTTACAAAACTCATGTAGGAATGTCACCATATAGGCTCATACTTGGAAAGCTTATCATTTGCCTGTTGAATTAGAGCATAAACTTATTAGGCAATAAAATAGTTTAATTATAATTTGAAAGATGTTGGAGAAAAATAATTATTATAATTAAATGCTTGAAGAAATGAGAAATGAATCTTATCAGAATGCAATAATTTATAAAGAGAAAATGAAATTAGGCATGATCAAGGAATTTTGAAAAAGTATTTCAAGCCTATACAAGAAGTTCTATTATACAAATCAACAATGAAATTATTTCCAAAAAACTTAAATTCACGTGGACATGACCATTTATTGTAATAACAGTTTATTCAAATGGAGTTGATGATATTGAAGATCTAAAGATTGAAAGGATAATTAAGATAAATGGACAAAGGTTAAAAGCTTATATAAGTGAAGATAGCCCAACATTTGAGGAGATCTTAATGTTGGGCTAAATGGATTAAAAACATTGGATATGTCAGGTTGATGATGTTAAACTAAGTGCTCTGTGGGAGATAACCATAGTTATCAGTGTGATTGACTTGATTGTTAATTTTTGTTGTGATGAGTTTTTGATGTAAGTTGGAGTCTTACATGATTATGTTGGTGCAAAACATTGTTATAGTAATGGAATTGAAGATTGGAAGAAAAAAATTTGGATTTTAAGAAAGTTGGCCTGGAGCAATAGTGCCAGTTCTGGCGCTATAGCACCACAATTCAAGTAAGTTTCTTGAAACCATCAAAGTTCTATTTTCTTCCCTCTTTTTCTCTATAAATCAGCCTAGGATGGGAAGGGAAGTATTAATTTGACTTTTCTTAGCGTTTTGGTGAGATTTGAAAGTTAAGAAAGCAATTTCTACTTTAAGGATCATGGAGAGTAATGGCAATGGGAGATTTGAAGATAAGAAAATGGTGCATAAGGATGCTCAGACATATTTCAACGGATTTCTTGCATTGAGTTTGGAGTGCCTTATGAACAAACTTGGGAAGATTTAAGGTGAGATCTCTCAATTGTACACCAAACTTGAAAACTTGTTCCACCAATATGAGCATTTAGATTGATAGTTGAAACTCCAATTCAACAATTTGACATGTTTTCAAGATTGTCAAGTGACAATGTATAACACAAACAAGTAGAAGATGAGAAATTTACTTTGAATTTTCCTCGTGCTCCTTTTTATCATTCCTACGATTGGAATTGTTTGGTGGCAGAACAGGAGAATGACACCTCTGATCACAACTAGGTCTAAAGTGATTTCGTAGAAAGATAAAAGTGTTAGTATCTAGTTCTTCTGTGTAGTGTGTCAATGTTATCTTTGCTAAGGCTTTAGAAGCTCTATATGCTATGTTTTTGTTATATTGGCTTTTATCTATGATATTGTTGTGAAGTTTGTATTAAAATATTATTAATATAAGAAATCTTGTTCTGTGTTGTTGTTAAACGAAGACCTTTTGTGATGCATTTAGCATTTGAATGTTAGACTTTAGAATGATGTCAAAACATAATGGTCATTAAAACTAAAAAATTAGACTTTAAACGTCTTAGATTTTCCATTATCTGTCATAATATAAAAAATTGTAAAATTTTGGGTGCATTTGAATGACGCAATAGCGCCGAGCCAACCCGGGAGCAGGTTTTAGGGGATGAACTGTCTGTTGACACCATTTTTGTCCTTAGTTCGCCTTCTTCCTCTATTTTTTGCATTTTAGCTCCCCTAAGGCTTAGATTTGTGCTTGATTCGCTTGGAGAAAAGACTTCAAACTTTAGATTTCATCATCTTTGGGTAAGATCTTCATCTCTGCTTTGGAAATTTTTAATTTCACCGTGGATTGCATCCACATTGTGGGTATGGCCGAAAATTTCAAAATTTGGGTTAGAAATCCATGGGTGAATGATTATTTAGTTTAGAATGTATTTGTTGGAACCTAAAAATCATATATTTTAGATTTATTGAAATTTTATTTGGAATTTCTAGATTTTGTCAAGAGGAAAAGGAAATGGGGTTTTTGATGCTAACAAATTCACTAGCATGAAAGCGCAGGACCGATACAGTGTTCTGCAATCTAAGAAATTGATTGTAAAATAAAGTTTCATTTATCCTGGTGGGACGATTGAATATACGATTGAATATAAGAGCGGCAGTGAGAAAGTTTTTGCTATTTCACTGCTGTCTTTGTGATTTTTGTGGTTAGAGAATTCTATGTGAATTTACCTCATGAATCTGATGTATTAGTTTATGTGAGAGAGCAATATGTGGATATAAGTTCTTCTCGGATAAATCACATTTACAAGCTTCATAGTGTTCCTACTTGTTTCTATTCTAATTTTCATCCTACTGAAGAAGAATTGGATGAGATTATTCAATTTATGACTAATGGTAATGGATTATGAAAGATTAAGAATGGATGTCAGGTAAACTTTTCTTTCTCGAAGCTAATTATTCATTCTCGTGCTTGCCATTATTTTATTTGTGGTAGGTTGCTTCTTACTAATCACTTTAGTGAGGTAACTCGAGAAAGAGCCACATTGAACTATTGCATTCAGATGAACAAATCAATTGACATTTGCTCTTTAATTTACAAGAATATGCTTATTTCTTTGAGGGGAGGAACTACTGGAGGCATGGGTTATCCTGCACTTATTACTACCATGTGGGTTGAATCTAAAGTAAAATATGAGACTTGGGAAGAAGTTTTACCATCTCATAAACCCATTGGAAAAACTAATTTGGAGATTTATGGAAACAACTAGAGTGAGATCTAGAAGAAGAGGCTCAGACAGTCCTTCTACTTCAGCTTCAACTTCAACTTACGAACCTTCTACATCTGGTACTGCTTCATTTGATACTGTAATGGAAAAATTATTTATGCATCAAGGAGATATTATAACATTACAGAATCAATAGAAAAGTTTAGAAGCCCATCTTTATCATAATGATGAGTATATGCAGAGAAGAGTAGATTATGATATTGCTTATCATGAGGAAATGGAGAAATTATTAAGGGGTGACTACCCGGTAGTATTTTATACTTGCCCAAGATATACGCCTTATAAACCTAATGATATGGAGGAGGATGTAGGCTTGTTATTATGTATAGTGTTTTCTGTTTGTTTTGTTGTGTTTTGTTTTTTGTTTTCATGTTTAGATTTTCTGTAGTTAGTTTGTTGTGAATGTTTTTTAGAGTGTTTAAATTGCATTTGTATAAACTATTAAAGTTATGTTTATGGCACTAAACTTTTATACTATATTTAATGTTTATCTTTTACTTTCATGTAAATGCTATAATAGTCTTTTTATTTTTAAACATCTTAATTCCACGTCTTTATTACTTGTACCTATACTATTTTATTGTTTTTACACTTTATAATTTTTTTTTCTGCGTGAACTAATCTGTTGAAATTAATAAAATAGTTAAGTTTGGGGGAAAGGATAAAATATTTTTAAAAGGACTAAACTTTTTTTGTCCTTAGAGAACTATATTTTTAAAATTTAATTTAAAATAACCTATGGTATGTCAGGATAACTTAAGATAACAATGTTTTAAATTTTATAAATGTTATAGAAAACTTAAGTTAAAGTTTTTAATAATATAGGTTAGTTCTAAAATTAAAATATTTAGTATGAGAGAATAAGATTAAGTTTTTACTATTTATAGTAAAGAAAATTGTATTTTTGGAATTGTTAATAATTTTAGAGTTTTACTTTAGAAAGAAGGAATTGAGACTTTATGAAAAATCTTTTTCAAAGCTAATATAAGTTTTGTCAAAATAAGGAGATGATGGAGGAGTTCAAAATCATTAAAGGCTATTGTTGACCTCACTTTTGATTGAGGTTTAGTTTTTCCTCTTTAGTAGCCTAATTTCTAGCCATAGGACTTTCCTATTGACTATTCATAGAAAACTAGACAAGGAACCCTCACCATTAGAAATTTTACACTCCTCTTTACTCAACTTGAAGTTCTACATATTGGTCCCAACCTCTAGCACTTAGTAGATAGGGTCATTATGGGGGAACTCAAGATGAGTCATCCTTAGGACTGATGGACCTTACGGTTGACCCTGGGTGTTGGTCTAGGGCTTAAGGTACATATTTTCACTCACAATCACTCACAATCCTAAACTTAAACTTCTAGGCTTTGGTCCCTTAATACTTTTGGGAGACTCATGTAGGTGGTCCCCTAAACCCACTAGCCCTAGGCTAGGGTTTAGCTAAGACCACTATATAGAGGACCCAAAATGGGGTTTCCATTGGTCCATGACTTATTGATGGTGGTTGACACTCCAACTCTACCAAGATACCCAACCTAGTCTTTTGCCCCCAAACTCCCCCAAATTACCTAGATACCCTTGGGACCCCAAATTTGGCCAAAATTCCCAAATTTACCTAAAGTACCCAAATTGGTTCAAAAATCATTTCAAACACCATGAAAACACCCAAACTACCCAAAAGCACAAAAATTACCAAATTACCAAAATACCCCTCCAGAGCCCAAACTTCCAAAAAATTCTAAAAAATCCCAAAAATTCTCAAAAAAACCTTCTAAATATTCTCAATTTCATTTTCCTCAACTACCACATGACCCAATTTGTCCAATTTGACCATCTTTGAACAAAACCCCCAAATTGCCCTTTAAAGGCCCATATTTTCCCCAAATCACCTCAAATGTTTATCAAATTGGTCACAATTTACCCAAATTTTAATTATAAACTCAAATTCACTCTTCATATGACCAATATAAATCAAATACAAGCCTAATTGGTCCATGATTTGAACCCAATTTTGATTTAGATCAAAACCCCAATTTTGGCCTCATGACTTGGTTCCACCAAATTGAACCCATGGCCTACTCAACTTGCATCAATTTGTGTTGAAAAACATTAATAGTATTCCCATACATCAAAATTGACCTTAAATTGGCCTTGGTGAGGCCTCAATTTTTTTTGATTTCAACCTAAGTCCAAAAAGCCCCAAATTTGTCTCAAATTGGCCATGTCTCAAAATCTCACCAAATTGATGGCCTTAGCCCCAAAATTTCCACTCTATTACTTCATGAAAAAACTTCAAAGCATCTCCCTTGATCATTTGGACTATTAAATTTGGACTTAGCCCAAGGCTAACCCAACCTAGACCCAAGTCTAGCCCAACATGCCTAAATTGACCAAATTTAAAAAATCCTCCAAATTGACCTTCCAATTGAACTCAAAATCATTTAATTTATTCACCAAAAATCTTTATAACAATCATCTACCTAATGTTGATCAATAAATTGGGCCAATTGACATGGCTAGCCTAGCCCAAACCCAAGCTTTGATCACTTGAACTCACATTGAACCCATGCACTAAAGATGCCCTAACTACCCCAAAGTCACCAAATTAATGACTGCACAACCATTAGTTGGACCCTAGTGGCCAGCCTAAACATCTTAAAACCACCTAAACTAATCCATGGACCAAAAGTCCCCTAAATTAAGGGATTTCATTCCATATTTCCTTAAGTTTAGGATATTTTTGCCAAAATAAAGCCTAAACACATTAAATTGCTTTGACATATTCCCCTGGGTTCCCTGAGCTCCTAGCCACCTCCCCCTGGCCGGCCGGCCGGCCTAGTGGCCGAAAAATGGCCAAATCAAGAGCCACCCCCATGAAATTAAACCCAATACAAGCCAAGAGGCCACCTCATCCAAATTAAATGTTGGAGCCTCTCTGCCCTCCACCTAGGCAGCACATTTCACCCCCCAATTGGCTATGGCAACAAGCCTTAAGCCATTTTTTATCTAATCTCCCCTCCATGGCCATGGAAGTAGTGATGAAATTCCCTCTGGGAGACTTCCTCAAATTGATCCCAAAGCCTCTTTGAGACCTCCTCAGTGCAATCTAACACCACATTACCCTGAATCCCCTTGCCGGAGCCCAATTTTGAGCTTGAATCTCTGCCTAAAAACATGAACAAAGCTCATTACACTCCTACACTCCACAAAAATCAAATTAAACTCACCCACACCTTCAGCATAGTGAGAGAAAGAAAAACCCCATCAAATTCTCCTTCCACAGAGCCCCTAGCATAGTTTTAGACCAACAACTGAAATTGGGCTTGGTCGAATTCCTACCTAGGCTTTGCACCACAGCCAGAGGCTTAATCCCTAGCCTGCTTAGACCCCAACGAATGTGTCGAGCATCTCTGATCGAAGCTTCCCTTCTCAGAGCCAAGGTATTGAACCTCTCCTTCTCTCGAGCCTATTTTAATTCTCCATTTGATTAGGCTTAATTTAATTGCATGATTACCGTATGGATATGTTCGTCTCACTTGAACGAGTAGAATCAAACCCAAAGTGTGGACGGTCACGGGATCTTAAGTTTTAGTGTGGACGGTCACGGGATCACTCTATCGGGGATGATGACGGGTAGTCGTCCGATCGCACGTATATCAGATGGATGGAGGAGATCGAGCCGGACAACGCTTCCTTATATGAACTGCGGGCTGAATCAGTGGCTACGTGGATGGCAGCGTCCAACCAGAGCTGCCTAGGATCCAATCAGCGCCGCACATTTAAATAGATAAATAGGGAATTTAAAAAATCAGAAAATAGCCCTAGCTTTAAAAATTCATATCTTGGTGTAGAAAAATCATAGAAATAAAATAAAAATGTCCTCTTGCTTAGTGAACAGAGGAGAACAATGTGGAAATGATTTGGAGTCCATTTGATGCATATTTTATTTTTAATTAATTAAACACTAATTTGATTGTTTTGATTCTCCATGCATGTAGTATTATCACCATGGCTTGAAATTTTAGCATGTTGTTGTCTATGTCTTAGGGAACATCCTCTGATTTTTCCAAAGTCAGAGGAGGTCCCTAGACATAGATCCATATTTTTCAAGTTTATGCCTATTATTTGCATAAATTGATCATGATAATTAGCATTTTACTGAGAAAAATCCAAGAAAATTTTGAAAGATTTACTATGACTAGAGAACCCTTAGGAAAGTTTCTCATGAGTCAAGTCATTTAAAATGCAACTAATCTTCATAAATCCTAAATCACTAAGATAATTAATTTTGGAAAATACAAGCATCAAAATGACTTTATTTTTTATCTCCACTGTTGCTTAGAATCCAAAGAACTCACCATAAAAATTTCAAAGCATTTTGAGTTCATTTGGTAACTTAAGTTGATTTTTAAAGATAAATATCTATTTTGGCACTTAAATGATTTTTAAAAATCAAAATATAACTCAAAAATTTATAAAAACTTGTTTTTGAGTTCTCTATGATTAGGAGTATTTTCTGAAAATAAAATGGTATTTAAAATAAAAACTTGATTTTTAGCCTATTTTTAAATATTTAGATAATTAAAAATCCATAAAAATCACAAAAATAATAAAATTCATGAAAATATTCTAAATTGCTTCCTAAGCACTTAGGAACAATTTGGATAATTTTCCTAATTTTCTAAATAAAGATATTGAATTTTGAAGCTTAAAATAATTTTTAAAGGGTAAAAATGTATTTTTACTAAAATAATTCCAATAATTCAAAGGAAAATCAGAAAAATGTGAAAATTATTTTTTTTGTGTCCTTTGACATTAGAGAGATTTAATAAAAATATTAAACTTAATTTTTCACATTTAAAATATTTTATAATGAATAAACACTCTAGAATTTAAAATAATTCTTAGAATTTAAATAAAATTCAAAAAATCATGAACTTTGGTGCAAAGGTTTCTCTGGTTTAATCCTACCTCCAATAAAAATGTCAAGGGATTAGGATTTACCCTGGTCAAGTGAGGAATTTTCTTTAAAAAATCCTATTTTTGCATTAAAAATAATTATATAGATAAATTAAATTTTGAAAAATCACAATTTCTCCTCTGATGTCTCAATTGACCCATGAGTTAGGTAGGATAAAATTCCAAAGTCATTTGGATTAAATTTGATGAATCATGAAGTGATAGAGCCTTAGGGGCAAATGTGTAACTTTGGAAATTTAGTCTTAATTAACATTTAGGCCTAATTTCAGAAAGGGAAATGGGAAATCTTTGATTATAATTAACATATTTGGATGTTTGAAAGACAAGGGGTTAACTGGTAGAAACCAATCTCATTTGTCCTAATTAAAAAGGATAAATTTGCAAACTCCTTAAATTACATAAATTTGGGAGTCTAGCCGATTAAATGATCCTACATTTAGGGGTATGATTTTGGTTGTTAATAACTCACTAATTTAATACCCCTATTTGATGAACAAAAAAAAAATAAAAACATGAATCATCACCATCACTTATAAATCAATTTCATTTGCAATGACTAAGACACTCACCAAAATCTTAAGGGCTTAGTAGTGACTTAGGCTAAATCAAGTTTCATTTAAATAAGGATTAGAAAAGTAAACATCATTGAAAATTAAAACATCTTTCAAACACTACAAGCCCAAGTCAAAATTTGGCTAAGTCTCTTAAATTTGCCTCTTTAAGGGTCTTCACCCACATAATTCTTAAATTGAATTACGAGTGATAATTACCCTATTCTTAGGGATAATTGAGACATCAATGCTCACTGAGCACTAAGGGTATTTACAGGATGAATTATTAAGCAACATAATAAGTTTAAAAGAACTCGAGATTTTCCACCAGGCAGCGAGAGAGTAGCACAGACCTGCTTCTTTCTCTAGATCTGTTAGATACCTCAGAGATCTACTAAACTTAATATGTTTTGCTTGACAAAATCATCCTAAATTAAACTCCTAAGGACCCACTAAGATATGACATAGGGTTAGGAAAACTACCAAAACCTTACTTTTTTTTTCCTCAACTTGAACTGCCCTCACATGCATTTTAAATTTCAAGTGGTGGAACAAGAAGACTCGCCAAGTACGCTTTTTTAGTTTACAACGTTGTCATTGTTGTACTTTCATATTATACTTTTTATGCTCACAAACTAGCATTCTAAACAACGATGTCACCTTGCATGAAAACTAAAACTATCAGGATAGCCACAAAACCTAAACCAAAACTGAAACTAAAATCAACCAAGATAAAATTTACCGCCACAACATTCAAAATATAAAACTTCAAAATTTAATCACAAACATCACACAAAACTACAATTGCAACTAAATTAAGATGTCTCTATTAGATGATCGGGAATTCCTTGGAGGAGATAACCTACTGTTGCTAACGAGGCTTCCCACAGTCTATAATGAAATTATGGAACTCATTAAGTTGGGTTTAGTAAGTTCATTTGGACTAAGTGAATCCATTAAAAAATAGTGATGCCTCATTAAGTTGGGTTTAGTAAGTTCATTTGGACTAAGTGAATCCAATAGAAAATAGTGATACCAGAACGAGGGAACCCTCATTAAGTTAAGTTTAGTAAGTTCATTTGGACTAAGTGAATCCAATAGAAAATAGTGGTGTCGGAACTAGGAAATCATAAGATCCTAACCGGTTTCGCTTTAATCAACTTTAACATGCCCCCATAAAATTTAAAGAGCTTCAATCCTAGGGCCACCTGATTTGACATCATAACTTGACACACTAAAAAACTCAAACTCGTCGCGGCAAGGAGCATGGGGCTAGCATGGTGGGCAGCACAATCATCTTCAACAACAAAACCTGTCTTCCCCAGCTAAACTAATCTTCCTTCCTTAGATAAACAACAAAGCCATATGAGTTTGAGGTTGCTTGCTTATGCAATGTAAATCCTCGCCTTATCTTTAGGCCTTTTGTATAACCCTGCTATACAATATAAGCCCTAACTCGTCTTAGAATTCCGAGGTAATCGTTCATCACGACCTAAACCCTCACATCTTCCAGGCTATTTGTGTGATAATTTCACACGAATGTAAGCCTTAACTAATAAAATTGACAGGATGGAACACCTAAATATTTCTCATTAAAAATGAAACCAAACATTTGGATAGCTTGGGAAGTCACCAGGGTTCCCCTCTGGACTCATGACGTCCCCTAATTCTTCCTCCTTTGGACTCTACAACAAAATGTTCCAAATTTGAACCAATCCCCTTTCACACCTCTACGTTCGATCTCATTGAAAAGACCTACCTTTTGAAACTCCTTGAAGATAATAATTCCTGATTTTTATAGAGATTTTTCTTAGGTGTCTTTGGTTATTTAAGATGTAATTAACTATAGGGGCTTGCTCTTATAGGTAACATGTTCGAACCCAACTTAATATAAACCCTATTTATTCTTTATATTAAATAGGGGAACTTGTCGGCAAATACAAAGATTTCACAGATCAAACGGATGTCATGTCTTCNATTTCATTGAAAACTCCTTTCCTTTGAATTCCTCGAAGATAATATTTCTTGATTTTTATCGAGAGTTTCTTTGGATGACTTTGGTCATTTAAGATGTAATTAACTATAGGGGATTGCCCTTAGAGGATGTTTTTCTTGAACCCAGTTTAATATAAACCCTTTTTAATTTTTTATATTAAATGGGGAAATTTGTCGGCAAATTAAATGGTTTTCCAGACCAAATGGACTTCATACCTTTTTTAGTTTATTTGATCGAGCTTCACCCTCAACTCTTGTGTTTATCCTTTGGGATAGATACAGGGTTTGAGGTACATCGCTCTTTCATTTAAAATATGAAAAATATGGGGTCAGTTTGATTTCATATTTCTCTAAACTTAAATTTTTATGTAAATTAAAACTTCCTTCTAAAGCGGCCGACGGGATTTCGATGCCGATGACCGACAGCTTCCTACGGGCAACTCCTTAACAAAATAGTGCCGACAGGGATTGAGGTCNAAATGTCCTTCCGAAGTGGGCGATGGGATTTTGATTCCGGTGACCGATAACTTCTTACGGGCAACTCCTCCAACCAAAAATAGCACCGACAGCTTCTGGCGACTCTGCTGGGGAATAAGCTTTTCTCTTAATACAAATCAAGAAATATTATCTTCAAACATCAGTAATGTATCCATGCCCCTCTTGGACCAAATCACCCTTCTTCCGTTTGCATACTTTACCCATTTCTGCCTTGGGAAAGTACGGTTAACTCCTTGGACTTCAGGACTATCTGTTTGACCATCTTGGAACAGAGGGGTTCAGGAGGCCATTAAGGACTCGNTCACACGAATGTAAGCCCTAACAAATAAAATTGGCAGGATGAAACACCTAAATATTTCTCTTCAAAACTGAAACCAAACAATAGGATAGAATGGAGAGTCGCCGAGGTTCTTCTTCGGATCTATGTCATGCCCTAGTTCTTCCTCCTTTGGATTCTAAAATCAAAATGCTCCAATTTTGAGTCGATCCCCTTTCACACCTCTTTGTCTGATTTCATTGAAAACTCCTTTCCTTTGAATTCCTCGAAGATAATATTTCTTGATTTTTATCGAGAGTTTCTTTAGATGACTTCGGTCATTTAAGATGTAATTAACTATAGGGGCTTACCCTTAGAGGATGTTTTTCTTGAACCCAATTTAATATAAACCCTTTTTAATTTTTTATATTAAATGGGGAAATTTGTCGGCAAATAAAATGGTTTTCCAGACCAAATGGACGTCATACCTTTTTTAGTTTATTTGATCGAGCTTCACCCTCAACTCTTGTGTTTATCCTTTGGGATAGATACAGGGTTTGAGGTACATCGCTCTTTCATTTAAAATATGAAAAATATGGGGTCAGTTTGATTTCATATTTCTCTAAACTTAAATTTTTATGTAAATTAAAACTTCCTTCTAAAGCGGCCGACGGGATTTCGATGCCGATGACCGACAGCTTCCTACGGGCAACTCCTTAACAAAATAGTGCCGACAGGGATTGAGGTCTTTATGGATGACATTTTAGTGTTTGGAAGTTCATTTGACTCATGTTTAGAACATTTTTCTAAAGTTCTTAAGCGATGTGAAGAAACAAATTTAGTCCTTAACTGGAAAAAATATCAATTTATGGTAGCAAGAGGAATTGTATTAGGTCATCAAATATCAAAAAATGGTATGGAAGCAGATCCTGCTAAAATTCAAGTGATTGCTAATTTACCTTATCCACTAAATTTAAGGGAAATTAGGAGTTTTTTAGAACATGTTGGATTCTACAGGCGATATATTAAGTACTTTTCTAAGATTACTAAGCCTTTATGCCATTTACTAGAGAAACATGCAATTTTCAATTTTTATGAGGAATGCCTAAAAGCTTTTAAACTATTAAAAGAAAAATTAATCACTGCACCAATTATAGTTTCACCGAATTGGGAAAAACCTTTTGAACTTATGTGTGATGCAAGTTATTATGCTATTGGAGTTGTTTTAGGACAAAGTTACGATAAAATTTTCAAAGTTATTTACTATGCTAGTAAAACTCTTAATTAAACTGAAATTAATTATACAACAACTTAAAAAGAGTTATTAGCAATAGTATATTCCTTTGATAAATTTAGATCATATTTGATTGGAACTCATTGTATAGTACGTACATATCCTTCTGCTATTAAGTACTTAATGAAAAAGAAGGATACTAAGCCGAGACTTATAAGATGGATTCTTCTTTTACAAGAATTTGATTTTGAAATAGTAGATGATAAGGGAACTGAAAATAAAATTGTTGATCATTTGTCTAGGTTTCAATTAGAAAAATCACTTTGTTTTGAAAAAGAAATTAATGAACATTTTACAGATGAAAAATTGTTCACTATAAATGAGTGGTGTGTTCCGTGGTATATTGACATTGTGAACTATATTGTTAGTGATCTTAAACCTTATGGAATGACATATCAACAAATGAGAAAATTTATTTCTGAAGCTAAGACTTATTTTTGGGATGATCCATAATTATATAAACAAGGATATGATCTGATCATTCGAAGATGTGTACCATTAGAATAAACTTATGAAATTATCCATAAATGCATAATTCTGCTTTTGGGGGTCATTTTGGTGTTGATAAAACAACATACAAAATTCTACAAT
>JXCR01144098.1:235951-280564 GCA_002079205.1 Phalaenopsis hybrid cultivar | reverse complement strand
TTAATCACTGCACCAATTATAGTTTCACCGAATTGGGAAAAACCTTTTGAACTTATGTGTGATGCAAGTTTTTATGCTATTGGAGTTGTTTTAGGACAAAGTTACGATAAAATTTTCAAAGTTATTTACTATGCTAGTAAAACTCTTAATGAAACTCAAATTAATTATACAACAACTTAAAAAGAGTTATTAGCAATAGTATATTCCTTTGATAAATTTAGATCATATTTGATTGGAACTCATTGTATAGTACGTACATATCCCTCTACCTTTGATAAATTTAGATCATATTTGATTGGAACTCATTGTATAGTGCATACGGATCATTCTGCTACAGTATATGCCTTTGATAAATTTAGATCATATTTGATTGGAACTCATTGTATAGTACATACAGTTCATTCTGCTATTAAGTGCTTAATGAAAAAAAAGGATCTTAAACCGAGACTTATAAGATGGATTCTTCTTTTACAAGAATTTGATTTTGAAATAGTAGATGATAAGGGAACTGAAAATCAAATTGTTGATCATTTGTCTAGGTTTCAATTAGAAAAATCATTTTGTTTTGAAAAAGAAATTAATGAACATTTTCGAGATGAAAAATTGTTCACTGTAAATGAGTGGTGTGTTCCGTGGTATATTGACATTGTGAACTATATTGTTAGTGATCTCAAACCTTATGGAATGACATATCAACAAATGAGAAAATTTATTTCTGAAGCTAAGACTTATTTTTGGGATGATCCATAATTATATAAACAAGGATAGGATCTGATCATTCGAAGATGTGTACCATTAGAATAAACTTATGAAATTATCCATAAATGTNGTTATTCTACAAATTAAACCAAATTGTGTTGTGTTGTGCGCACTTTAAAATTTTCTTATATTAATTAAATTTCCACCTATTGATTTTTCTTAAACAAAATTTTAAAATACCCATAAATTAAGACCCGCTCGGTCTACAGATCAACCTCTACTTTCAGTGCTTGCACTAAAAATTACGAGGTTTTAGCCATATAGCTAACCCGCAAACTTTCTGTTTTAAAGCTTGCTACAATGGCTGACCTTTTCCTGCAAACTGCCAACAAGCCACGAAGCCCGTAACCTCGCTCCTACCATCAAATTTGGAGCTAGATTTGAAGGTCTAGAGGTCATCCTCGGGAAAGCCCCGTTTGTAGTAATGAAGATTGCCACTTCAGAAATACAGGAACCGTTCTGCAGAAGTCAACCTGAACTGCCTTCAAGACTTCCCTGCCTGCAAGAAGGCCAAAACTACTGCAATCACGACACCTGCCAAACCTGGTATCCCCGCTGTTGCTAAGGGGAAAGAATTAATGATTATTGAGGGATTAATTGTCCCACCATCCGTGTTTGAAATCAGATCAAGCTTAAAGACTGTATCATTGACCCGAACCCAAAAAAGGAACCGTCAAAAGGGTTTGGAGGGCCATCAAAGCCTAGACTCCTGAGAAGACACCCATTGAGGAGGAGCCTCATCAAAATGAAGAAGGATTATCAGAAATTTATTTACTTCTACGAGGGAGTAGATTCCATCCTTTAACAGATACTGATGGATACGAGAGTATCCAAAAAATCTCCGCCGCATTACCACCACTTCATGGACATGGTGAGGAGAGAAAAGTTCACTCCTATCACTCGAGTTAGTGTAGTTCTCAAAAGGCTAGACAAAGAAGAATGTTCGGTTAGCAAGTTACTTAAACGAGTAGGACATGCAATTTCCCCTCGCATGAAGAAGGAAATTTTAAAGGACGTCAAGTCTGCCAGACAGTCTCACAAGACAACTGGAGTGCCACCTACTCGCATCCCTGTTTGGTTCCGTTTAGGGAACAGAGTTGATACCACAGTAATTACTACTGATGATACCGCCACCAAAATTGTAGGTTGTCGACCAGTTAAGTCGAGACTGGATCCAAAAATCTTACCCGGCACCCATTATGGAGACATTCCTACAATCCCAAAGGCAAAGACAAGACGATTACCTGACACTGTAGCCGGTCTACACGACGGGGAACATACTTTCCCTCGACATACTGATGTTTCAACTAAGACACTCCGTCCTGAGACATCATCGTCAAAAAAGAAAAAGGTATGGGTACCCAAGGTCACTGCAACGATACAGTCCGGTGAGCCCGCGGGACAATAATATAGAATTTAGTCAGGGTCCGAAATATCTGACATCGTCACAATAATAGCCAGTGAGATAGAGGAACAATAAGAGGAGGTCCATCAGGGTCCTCCAGATCTTAAAGCGATCAAGGAATCAATAATTGAAGAAAAATTTGAGAAGCTCAGGATCGAGATTTTTGAGTTAGCTCAAGAACACGGAGTTTTTGTCAATAGTAATGATGAAAATTTTAATTACAATGACTACCTGGAAGAAGATTTCATGGATGTACATGTAATTGATACAAGAGCCGCCACATCTACGTGCAAGGCTCAACCTCACACCAAAGAGAACACTGTAGATGAGCTACGTAGGGCTATCCTCCTAAGAGATGAACAAGTTAGCCTATTGAAGAAAAAGAATAGAAGCAATGGCTTCAGCCATGACCTCCATGACCACTATTCAGGGGCAATCACAAGCGCCACAATTGGCTTCTCCAGAGATCAATCGATCGGAGATCATACACTTCACAGATGAAAAAAGAGTGGTTACTTCAGCAAACAGAGACAAGCAACATAGAAAGGATTCTCCATCAGGTGATATACCAGAAAAGAAATTCAAGCAAATGGTTGAAAAAGCGTGGGACGCCTTAACCCAATCTAAGGGTGGTGTATTGATTCTAAAGGGTAGACCTTACCCAGAGGAATTAGATGTCGTGCCTTTCCCTAAGGGTTTTTTGGCCCCAAACTTCAAGATATTTAATGGGATTGGGAATCCCAGATAGCATATAGCACATTTCCGAGCCATCTGTGGCAACACAAGGAATAGTGAAGCTCTACTCTTCGAGCCGCTCGTCAGCAGCTTGTCAGGAATTGCTTTTGACTAGTATGCTGACTTGCCAAACGGGTCAGTTAAAAAATTTTCCGAGTTGGAACAGCTATTTGTGAAAAGATTCGCCGGGGCGCAAGATCATGTGGCTATTAGAGAGCTCACGATGCAAAAACAAAAGCCTAGCAAAACTTTGGTGGACTATATTTTGAGGTGGAGAAACCATAGCATGAAATATGAACCCCAGCTACAGGAACATCATGAGATTGAGATTCTACTCAAGAGAATACATGGAATAGTAGCTTTCATGCTCAAGGGACTCACCATCAAATTCTTCGAGAAGCTACTCAGTAAAACCAGCAGTCTTTAGGAAGAAATCAAGCCCATGGAGTCACACGAAAAGGCTAAGGTCACCAGAGTGTTCAAAAAGAAATCAAGACTAGTAGCGACCATCGATAAAGGAAAGCAACCGATGAAGATATATGCAGAAGATCCTTGCCAGTCTTTTTCACAGTATGCTCAGAAATAGAGTAGTCAATCCAACTAGCAACCGCCTCAAGAAGGATCACCTCAAACATGGGATAAGAAAATGTCTCTGTCAGAACGACGTAAAATGGTGCATTCTTTTAAATATGAAGCTGTACCTAAAATATTCAGAAGTCTGATGAAGAAGTTGGAATTCAGACTACTAGACCCGAAGAAGCCCGAAGAGGTGGGTAGGAAAAATGAACCAAATTATTGCCCATACCACCGGTTACTCAGACACACTATAGAGGGATGCTTCGTCTTTAAGGAGTGGCTCGAGAGGAACCTTAAAGAAGGGAATATAAAAATCCTAAGAGAATATTTAAGAGAACCTGAAAAAGTTTCCATAAATATGATTTCGACCGAGCCAATCTCTCTAATCGATCCGTATACTGGAACAGATGGATGGAGTACAACTTGGGACGAACTCAAAAGGGTCCTCAATCAAATACAAGATTCATCAAAACAATCTTCAGCATATACCAGGGAAGAAGGATGGAATGAGGTCTGGAGCAGATCATCCAAGAAAATACTAAACAAGATCCAGTCTGCATCAAGACAAGCCTCCATTCAGAGTCCGCAACATACCAAGCCCGAGATGAAGGTTTCGCCAGGAGATCCGTCATTATCAAAAACAAAAAAAAGAAGAAAAGAGTCACTACAAAGATAGATAGCATGGGGGAGTTGAATAGGGGCCGCCTCTACCAGATTAGTTATCTCAGGTTCGGGGAAGAAAATCTTTGAACCCTTGACTTTGTACGATTATCGTTTTATCCCTCCGAGGTCTTATGAATATAATGATTGTGATTTTGGCTACGTTTTAATTGTTTCTAGTGATAACGTAACTGATTACGACCAATCTAACTTTGATCTTGATCCCCAAAATGATCCTCAAATCATACTCGAGTCAAATGAAATCATTGTTAAGTCCAAAGAATACATCAATGACACCGCTTACGACAACACTGGAAGCGAGGAGCTAATTCTCGAGAACCACGGTACATCGCTTACAATCAACTAGATCTTTCCAACAAAGAAGAGGAAAACCCAAAAGATTCAACAATGGTAGCTCAAGAAGAAGAAATCACGGAAGTTAACTTAAGTAGTGGAAAAGTGTTACCACCAAGAACAGCTCCAACAGATAAAGTAAAGAAAATAATGACCCAAGAAGAGATACCTCCACCTCCACCAGTGGAAGAACCACATAATCAAGATAAAATCGGAGGATCATACAAAGTAGATTACAACATGCTAGCTCATCTTAGGAAGTTACCGACCTGATTAAGCATCTATGATGCTCTGATCCTGTCACGGGAGATGAGAGAGTCTCTGGTTATAGCTTTGCTTGACCCAGAGATTTGCCTAGCTCAGTTGGCCAGCACATCCTCAGATGAATTTTGTTAGTTGAAAGGACAACCTGGGGTAACCTTCACAGATGAAGACTTGCTGCTCGGTACCGCCGACCACAACCGTCCACTCTACATCTCCATCAACATCGGCAGATTTGTGTTGTCCAGAGTTTTAGTAGATCATAGAGCATCTCTTAACTTGATGAGTCTACGGACATTAGCCTATTTGGATATTGAAGCTCAAGAGCTTACGGTGATAAAATGATGTTAAGAGGATTCAACCAAAAGGGAGAAAGAGCCCTTGGATCAATTACATTATTAATGAAGATTGGAGAACTTGTGACAACCGCCAAATTTCATATCATCGATGCCGAGACCTCTTTTAATTCTCTACTGGGTCGACCATGGATTCATGAGCACGACATGGTTCCATCATCCTTACGCCAATGCATCAAGTACTGCAAAGATGGTCAAGAAAATTGCATCAAAGGAGACTTACAACCATTTTCAGTGCATGAAGTTGGTATCCATGAAGATCCTGCCTGCTACACGCCTCCAAAGAAAATTGTCTTCTCTCACAAAATTGTCACAAATAAAAATGAAGATTCAGAAAAATCACAAAGAGGAAGCCAGTCAACCCCGCTTCAACGATCTTCCACCACTCCCTTACAACGAGTTGGTGGAGGTTCTTTTAGTTCGCGCACCCGAGGTCGAGGCCGAGGATGTGGATGGGGAAGAATCAACTTAATCGTTGAACGGACTAAGACAACTATAAACATTGGTAATGAAAGTAGTTCCAAAGATGAAATATGATGAAAAAATAGAAGAAATCTCAGTTTGAGATATCCTTAGAAGATACATAGAAGAATGAATATGAAACAATGTATGATCGGATAAACTACTATGTGAATGCTATGACCCTTACTCTGATTCTCCCTCAAAAGGTCAAGAGTTTAGAGGTCAAGGAAGTCCATTGTGTTGGTTCAAATCCGATCAAATTTTACCGTGCTTCTACCTCTACTGAGCTTAAAACATGTAAATTTGGATGTTGATTCTAATGAATTAATGAAATTGCCTTTTGGTTACTTCTCACCTTGTGTTCAGAAGTTAATTTTGTAAATTTGGATGATGATCCTAATGAATTAATGGAATTGCCTTTTGGTTACTTTTCGCCTTATGTTCAAAAGTTAATTCAACAGGGAAACTTACCAAAACAAATGCCAAAAGATAAATTTCAACTCTTTGAGAAATTATGGAATGTTAAAAGTTAAACTCCCAACTCAAAAGAGGGTCTCAGATTTGGTACAGTCAGACCAGTCGATGATTCTGAATTTTGCATGGTTGTTACTAGTGAGTCAGAAGAGGATTGCCTCGATATAGACGATAAATCTGATGATCAACCAATAGAAGTTGCTTCGCCAAAATTTGAGGAGGAAATCAAGTCAACTATCGATGAGTTAAAGAAAATTAACCTTGGGACTGAAGAACAACCCCGACCAACATTTATAAGTTCTCTACTCAATGACAAAGAATGTTCAGAATTGATCAAACTATTATCAGAATTTAAAGATTGCTTCGCATGGAGCTACGATGAAATGCCAAGACTATCAGCAGAGGTTGCAGTTCATAAACTTGGGGTGGACAAGAATATAACCCCAATAAAACAAGCTCCCAGGAGAATGCGCATCGAAATAGAACAACAAGTCATCACCGAGGTGCAGAAATTAATAGACGCCAATTTTGTAAAAGAAGAACAATACTTCGCGTGGTTAGCTAACATTGTACCTGTTAAGAAGAAATATGGACAGATCCGTGTTTGTGTAGACTTTAGGGATTTGAACAAAGCATGTCTAAAGGCAAGTTTCCGCTACCAATACCAGAAATGATGGTGAATATCGCTTCAACACACGAAACTTCCTCCTTCATGGACGGATCGTCGGGATACAACCAAATCAATATGGCTCCCGAGGATGCAACACTTACAGCCTTCAAAACACCGATTGAAATTTTCTGCTACACAGTGATGTCGTTCGGCCTAAAGAACGCAGGAGCTACATATCAGCGTGCAATGGTGAAGATTTTTGACGACCTCATCCATAACCAAGTAGAATGCTACGTGGATGACTTGGTCATCAAAATAAGCAAAAAGTAGACAATTTGTAAGATTTGAGGATTGTGTTCAAACGGTTACGATGATATGACCTTAAAATGAATCCCTTAAAGTGCGCCTTTGACATTACTTCTGGGAAATTTTTTGGGATTCGTTGTCCGTTATCGGGGAATCGAGATCGACCCGGATAAAATTAAAGCTATCTTGGAATTGCCTCCTTATAAAACCTTGAAACAACTACGTTCCTTCCAGGGGAAGTTGACATATCTGAGACACTTTATTTCCAATCTCTCAGGTAGGTGTTAACCTTTCTCAGCATTAATTAAAAAGGATGTCAAATTCATTTGGGAAGGGAAATGCCAGCGAGCCTTTGAAGATGTTAAACAATATCTAATGACACCTCCTATTTTGGCTGCTCTTAAAAAACTTAGACATTACATGCTTTCTCATAAGATTACCCCAATCTTGAAAATTAATCCCTTGCAATATCTGATGACCTGACCAACACTCTCCAGACTTTTAGCAAGATGGTCAATGATCTTATTGCAATTTGATATAACTTTTGTTCCCCTCCGTGCTATTAGAGGACAGATACTAGCAGACTTTCTAGCTACACACCCACTGCTAGTTGGGTCCTCTCTCAACGATGAGTTACCAGACGAGCAAATACTACAAATGGAATTCTCCAGTGCGCAACGCTGGGAAATGTACTTCTATGGTGCTTCGTCAGCTAGAAAAGACAAAGGATCAGACACAGTTATACCAAACAAAGCAGGGATTGGTTTGATCTTTGTTACGCCAGATAAGGGTATGTTGAGGTTCTCATACCACCTGACAGAGCCGTGCACCAACAATGAAGCAGAATATGAAGCTTTAATCACCAGGTTGGAAGTGCCAATCTTAATGGATATAACGAACATTGTCATTTATGGCGACTCTCAACTCGTCATCCAACAAGTCGTCGGAGAATACAAAATTTTGAAACCAAGATTAGCAGAGTACCATCAGTACACAATAAAGCTGCTTGAGTAGATCCCCGACGTGAATTTCTATCGGATTCCTAGGAGAGATAATGCTCATGCCGACACTCTAGCAAAACTCGCTAAGGAAATGACATGTCCCTGGACGATTCCACTGAAATCAAAATACAAGGAAGATATGTCTTGTCTCAAATCGACTTTGAAACTTTACACAATCTCGGAAAATAAGATACAATAAATATAGTTGCAAACACCAACAAATATTGGCGCAAGCTATTAATAGAATATTTGCATAATGGAAAGCTGCTAGAAGACAAGTCTGAAGCACATCATATCACAAGAAGGGCCATGTCTTACGGCCTGGTGGGAAACATTCTCTATAGAAGATCATTCGGCCGGATGTGGCTACGGTGTTTGAAAAAAGCCAAAGCACAAAATATTATCAAAGAAGTACATGCCAAACTGTGTGGCTCTCATCAGTCAGGGCCAAAAATGAAAATGAAGATCAAAAGACTCAGATATTATTGGCTAGCAATGATGTCTGATTGCATGGATACAACCAGAAAATGTCACCAATGTCAAGTACATGGGGTGGTCATACACCAGCCTCCGAATGTGCTACACCCAACTGTTGCCTCGTGGCCATTCGAGTGTTGGGGCACGGATATAATAGGTCCGATGGACCCTCCATCTTCCAAAGGACACATGTTTATACTTGTCGTTACAAATTACTTCTCCAAATGGACAGAGGAAGCATTGTTGCGTGAGGTTACAACACAGTACGTCCTTCAATTCTTCAAAAGCCAAATTGTCTATCATTTTGGAGTATTGCGAAGAATAATTTCTGACAATGGGACAGCTTTCAAAAGAACCAAAATCAATAATTTCGTTAAAATACATGGGATAGATTGGAGATACTCTACGATTTACTATCCCAGAGCAAATGGTCTGGCTGAAACAAAACACTGGTATAAATTTTGAAGAAAACACTGGATGAAAATAAAAGGGATTGACACAATAAACTATTAGAAGCCTTGTGGGCCTACCAGATGACTTTCAGGACTCCCACTCAGTGTACACTCTATATGCTCGTGTACGAGTCTGAGGTCGTGCTACCGCTAGAAATCCAGACACCGTATCTTAGAGTCACTGTTGCCAACCAACTCACAATAGGAGAAAATGAAAAACTTAGACTTAAAAGACTGAAAAGTCTTGAGGGAAAATGACTAGAAGCACAACAACACTTGGAGCTTTACTAAGCAAAGATGGTACAAGCCCATGACAAATTGGTCTGCCCAAGGACATTCAAAGTTGGTGACCTCATACTTGTGCTCAAAAGACCTATTCTTGCATGCCGCAAAATAGGTGAAAAATTTGAGCCAACTTGGGAGGGAACATTTGTCGTTGAAAAAGTTTACACAGGAGGAGCCTACCAGTTAGTGAACTTCCAGGGCAAAATACCCATGTTACCAATAAATGGACGATACCTGAAAACCTATTACGCAACCTAATGCTGCTTGCCTTTGCTTGCTTTGAAACTTTGAAAATTTGATTGTTTTGGGGTTATCATATGGGCCAAATGTCTATGACCGAGTCCAAATTTTGTAATTAACCTCAATATAATGAAAATTTTGAATGTCTATGAACCGAGTTCCCAAATTTTAAATTAATCTCATATATAATTGAAAATTTTGAGAAGATGTCTATGACCGGGTCCAAATTTTGTAATTAACCTCAATATAATGAAAATTTTGAGAAAAAATTTAAAGTTCAAAATTTCTCCTTTCTACTTTTGAACATAATATTCCACTAAATTAAACAAAATTCATACATAAAATAAACAATTCTCTTCACCAAAACAAACTAAAATTTACTTTAATAAATATTTTGTTTTATTCTCGTTCATGCCAAGTTTCGGCCCACTGACATTTTTCCTGTCGTCTGCAGAAAAATGTCAGGACTGAGGCTGATCTTTACATTCAAGGATGGTTGGAGCCTCGCATTGAATGAGGAAATGACGCCGCAGAATGGCGCCACAGAATTCAAAATGGAATTTAACCATGTTGATATGGACTATGAAGGTCCTCTGATGAATGTAGTCAGCTGCCGAGAAAAGGAAGAACTGCCTTCACTGCTGAGGGTGGCTGCCAAAGGAAATACGTCACATAAAGGAAAGAACGTAATGATAGATCAGGACCCGAGGGAGGGGCCCAACCATCTGACATCCATGATAGCTACACCAGCCGGAGCCCTAGTAGCTGCCAACAATGAACAACTACTAGACGCTTCGCTTTGCAGGACTCAGTGTAGAATTGCCAGTCGCAGAAAATAGAGGGCTTTTCTAAGGGAAGAACACAGACGTCAGAAGGAAGCAAACAACTTTATCACCCTTATTCCTGAGGGGAATATCTATTATCCAGACATGAAAGAGACTTCTTCTAGCTTACCCTGCATAGATGAAGAACCGGGGTTCATCGCAGAGCCAGAGGCACCTTCAACTTCATATGCCTTATGCACGGGTTGCACGACGTGCAACGCCGAGATACCTGTAGGGACATCAGCCAAAGGGGCATTTGTAAAATGTCCGTACTGTAATGTCCTACAGCTACAACACTAAAGTAATTTGGAGAAGTATAAATCACCACAAACGGGTTTCAGACCACATATTTTATGATGGATGAAACAAACGTCCCACTGAGGACAAACAAGTATATACCATGGAGTCCAGAGCCGTACATCCCTTTAGATGCTGAATCACATGTTTTAGATAAGCCAGCGGCAGTTTGGGTTCCTGCTGATGTCCAAATGAAGGAATGCCCGTGACAGTTGCCGACTCCTAGCATGATGGAGTACTATAAAATAAGCAAGGTGAATGAAAGAGAATTTGAATTTATGAGGAAGTCCAAGGAAGATTTGTCAACATACTGGAAGTCCTAGAGCTGTATACCAGGGTCTTCTCTGAAAGTGACAAAATAAGCATTCTTAACTGCATCTTTGACTTGAGGGATAGAGGCCGAGCATACCTTCTCATGGAAAGAACATACTCTCAACTGAAGAAATGAATGAGAGGAAAAGGAAGAACACCATTCAGTGCGGCTGTTGTTATAATTTTACAAATGACAGACAAGGAAATCCAACAGGGATCCTCAAGCATGACCAGCTAGATCCACTATCTCCTATAATAAATTGGATGATCAAGAGGATGGTCAGATGGAACATACTGCCAGCTACCTACATCCCGAATAGTTGCATCATCAACATCTATGACAAGGGTGATTGTATCCCTTCCCATATAGACCACAATGATTCTGTGAGGCCCTTCTGCACGGTCTCATTCATGAGCAAAAGAAATATATTATTTAGAAAAGAAATTGACATTGTCGGCCCTGGCGAGTTCAGAGGAGCTGTAGAGATTCTGCTGCCAGTTGGTTCAGTTTTGTCCTGAAAGGAAACGGGGCAGATGTCGCCAAGCACTGCATCCCAGTGTTGCAAAACCGTAGGGTGTCTGTAACCTTCCGTAGGATGGATGACAGCAAAGCACCATATAGATTTCAGCTAGACCCAGAACTAGAAGAACTGCTATTGTGAGCTATGAGAGGGTTGTACCTCTAAGTACATGCGAAGGGAACTCTTATCCTGGAGCATGGATTAGAGCATGGCTTAGAAGGTCTGCTCGATCAAGAGCTCGTCATACCTGATACAGATGTTTAGAGGGTTCACTTTTTTTTACAGCAACATGATATGCATCGAACATACTCAGCCTACGATGTATACATGGCATGAGATGTTTTAGATGTACTTTGATATGGACTATATATTGTACCTTTTTGAGGCATTAGCCTATGTTCAATCTGTGAAATCTTGATTGGAGCAGATTAATGAAAATTTCTCTTAGAAATGTGCCTTTTTTGCGATGGATGGAAGCCACGAATCATGTGTTGGTTCAGAATTGCAATGAACGAAGAACGAAACAACGAACCTTTAACAATAAAATAAAACTCAAATAAAAATAATCACAAATGAACAAACAACAAAATAATTTTCATTTGAAAATCAACCAACTAAAATTAAAATTTAGAAGACATATTTTGAAAAATTAAATGTGATAAAAACAACAAGAAAAGAAAATGAATCTGTTGAGTGGATTCTCTCTGTTTCGGAGTTTCTTACTTTTTGTGCGTGCGACACAACCATCTTTATTTGTATTAGCTCTCTTCCAACCCCGCGAAATTTTGCATTCTGCACAAAGCCCCAAAAAACTCTACAAACCTTCTTCAACAAAATCAATCTTTTTTACATAACACATTTCTGTAAATTCAACACAATAAACTCTTTTTGAGAATTGTCCCTATATTTCAATTCTCATATATTCAAATCAGTCTTATGTTTCTGATTCACCATATTCGAGGTCGGTACCTAAATTCCGACACTCTCTTCTGAGAATTGTCCCTATATTTCAATTCTCACATATTTGAATCAGTCACATGTTTTTGATTTGCTATATTTGAGGTAGTCCCTAACTTCCGACTCTCTTTTTGAGATTGATATCTAAATTTCAATTCTCATTTCCGAGTCAGTACCTAAATTCTGATTTCTTCACATATTTTCATATTTTATTCACATATTCACCACAAATTTACATGTTTGAATCTGCATATTTTCTGAGTAGGGAGATATTTTTACTTGTCACCACTTGGGTTGGATGTGAGTCCCAGTGCTTTCCTTACTAACGTGATTGATATATTTTCCCGCTACCACTTGGGTTGGATGTGAGTCCCAGAGCTTTCCTCCTCCATGTAGCTGACATTTTCCTCATCACCTATATGGTTGGATGTGAGTTCCAGTGCTTTCCTTCCTCACGTGATCGATATATTTTCATGCTACTACTTGGGTTGGATGTGAGTCCCAGAGCTTTCCTCCTCAATGTAGCAGATATTTTCCTCATCACCTCTTAGGTTGGATGTGAGTCCCAGTGCTTTCCTTCCTAACGTGATCAATATATTTTCCCGCTACCACTTGGGTTGGATGTGAGTCCTAAAGCTTTCCTCCTCAATGTAGCAGATATTTTTCTTGTCACCTCTTGGGTTGGATGTGAGTCCCAGAGCTTCTTTTCCTAACGTGATCGATATATTTCCTCACTACCTCTTGAGTTGGATGTGAGTCCTGGAGCTTTCCTTCTCAACGTAGCAGATATTTTCCTCATCATCTCTTGGGTTGGATGTGAGTCCCAGTGCTTTCCTTCCTAACGTGATCGATATATTTCACTGCAACCTCTTAAGTTGGATGTGAGTCCCAGAGCTTTCCTCCTCAACGTAGTAGATATTTTCCTCGTCACCTCTCGGGTTGGATGTGAGTCCCAGTGCTTTCCTTCCTAACGTGACATAATTATTCCCCCTGTCACATGTCAGTTTGAATATAACTCCCAGTGGTAACTCGAACTACTATAGTCCTTTCTTTTTGGTGTAATATCCTTAATGGTTGCCATTTTCTACACTTTTGTTAACCTTTTGAGTCAGATGTGAGCCTCTGTGCTTTCCATATCGATTCAGTCCTCCCACACAATCCTATTCTCTAAAATTATCAATGTTAAAATCAAAATTAAACACTAAATTTGGAATTGAGTCCCTGCCTCAATCATCAGTTTTCCCGAAGGTCGTTTGCGGAGTCTCTTTGAGTTTCCCCAGCGGAAACAGATAACACACACAGCCCTACACATACTTCTAGGTCTGTTGACTTAGGACTTTTTATTAATTTTGTTGATCTTATTGGTCAACGTCAATACACGCGGTGTGCTTGCCCAACACACCAGACCTATTGGGGGTACATTTGCTTACCTCACTTTTGGTTGAGGTTTAGTTTTTCCTCTTTAGTAGCTTAAGGTCTAGCCATAAAACTTTTCTATTGACTATTCTTAGAAAACTAGACAAGGAACCCTCACCATTAGAAATTCTACACTCCTCTTTACTCAACTTGAAGTTCCACATAATGCTCCTAACCTCCAGCACTTAGTAGGTGGGCTCATCATAGGGGAACTCAAGATGAGTCACCCTTAGGACTGCTGGACCTTAGGGTTGACCCTAGGTGTTGGTCCATGGTTTAAGGCACATATTTTCACTCACAATCACTCACAATCCCAAACTTAAACTTCTAGGCTTTGGTCCCTTGATACTTTTGGAAGACTCATGTAGGTGGTCCCCTAAACCCACCAGCCCTAGGCTTGGGTTTAGCTAAGAACACTACATAGAGGACGCAAAATGAGGTTTCATTTGTCCATGACTTATTGATGGTGGTTGGTGACAGTGACTTTATATATGCTTAAAAATACAAGAATTTGATATTGTTACTAGAAGATTTAAATCCCCGACAACGGCGCCAAAAATATGATAGCGGTTCTAGATTTGATAAATATGTGTATAAAATATTCAATAATTGTAAACTCACACTTATCAATACAAGCATACGTATTGCTCAAGTAATACAGGGCTCTAATGGAGTCCTGAATATCAATCCCACAGGAAGTAATATTAGAGGCTACGAACTAATATTTATAAAATCAATACTTAATCACAACAATATAGTTCAAATTGCATATTTGTCACTAATAGGTAATTGAAATAAAAACGAAATTTTAATAAACTTTTAATTAACTAATTTAACTAGTAAAGTTTCTAATGTGAAGTTCAATATATAATAAAGCATCCTTCTCCTTGTCAAGAAGTTTAAGTGAATGGATAATTTGAATTAGTTCAAATTGTATTGTGTCAAATAGGAGCATACCTATTCTTACCCTTTGGACCAGGCATAAAGATCATTGACTAATCCTATGCTTGGTTATTGAATCTGCGGCTAGGCTGGGAGGATATCGACTCTCACTTTAGAGCTCCCATGTCCCCTCGCNTCCCCAAGAACACTCCTCGAAGTTCCTCTGAATCTCTTCCTTTCTTTACAGCTCACAGAATTCCTCTTCGAAGTAGCTAGAAGGAAGAAATCTCTCACTTTCCCTCCACTCTTACAATCTCTCGAAGAAATCCTCACAATTGTTACACACTATTGGAAATTCTATACACTAATGGAACCTCTCTAACCTCTAGGACCTCTCAGACCTTTCTAATTTTTGGGNCGAAGAATTCCTCACAATTGTTACACTCTATTGAAAATTCTATACACTAATGGTAACCTCTAAGGCCTCTAGACTCTCCCATTTTTCGGCCAAAATGTTCTCTTAAAGTTGTGGATGAGCTTTCCCAAGAGTTGCCTAAGCATCCCTTCAAAATTTGGCCTTATCCAATGCTTGAGTAGGCATAACCGTCGCCGTCGGCGGCCTCGAGGGTGCCGTTGGCAGACTTCTGAAGAATTTTGTTCTGTAGTCTCGGGAAAAACTCGCCGTCGGCGGGGTCGAGGGCGCCGTCGGTGGCCTAGTTCAAATTTCAACATTTTGGTCCTTTTCACTCCAAATTCGATCCTTTTTGCATCTTTTTGCTACAATGGCCCTAATTCATCATTCCTACAACAAAACATCAAAAATACATTTCTTTAAAATGTAATATCATCAGAAACAGTATAAAATAGGTATGAAAATCTCAACATATTTTTCTTAGGTTAAAATCCCTCAAACTTAACTATTACTTGTCCTCAAGTAATTATAGTACTACATAAAAGTTATGATCTACTACAGTAGAGTTTTAATTCAGAATTACTATAAGTTTGATTTAAATAAATATCATAGTGAGATTTTCAGAAAAAAATCAAGTAATTGAATTAACTCTGTGGCCACAAGATTATCAAGTCATCAAGTTTAAGAGTTCTAGTCTTCTATTCATTTCAAGAATGACTATATATTGCAATATTAAGTCACTTAAAATATCCAAGAGATAGGAACTTCATGAGAACTCTACTAGTAAAAGACTTGTTCCATAAATATAAGTATTTAAGTTTTCCCTTTAACGTGGGTCCTTGATTAGGCATATCCTCCCATTAGGTAGGTCCACTGAAGCCAATTTTTGATTAGGCATATCCTCAAGCTTCTCCTCACTTTCATGGTAGGTCCAGTGAAGCTTTTTGATTAGGCATATCCTCTCAAGCTTCTCCTCACTTCAGGAAGGTCTAGTGAAGCCAATTTTTTATTAGGCATATCCTCAAGCTTCTCCTCACTTTCCATTTTTTTTTTCTTTCTTTTCTCTTTTTCATTTGGATTGCTTTCAATCCTATATATTTTTCTTTTTTTTTTTCTTTCTTTTCTCTTTTTTCATTTGGATTGTTTTCAATCCTATATATTTTTTCTTTTCATTTCAGTTTCTTTCTTTTCTCTTTTTTCATTTGGATTGCTTTCAATCCTATATATTTTTCTTTTCTTTTCAGGGATTGTTTTCAATCCTCTGTTTTTCCTTTTTCAAGTGAGGATTACTATATCTANCATTTCATTTCTTCTAGATATATTGCCCACTCGTTGACATGGATCATAAGTTTTTATGTATCTATAAACATCTCTAAAGATAGTAGGCCAATAAAATCCAGCTTGTAAAATTTTATAAGCAGTTTTATCAATCCCAAAATGTCCTCCAAATTCAGAACCATGAAATTTCTTAATGATCAGCTCAGTTTCTTCATAAGGTACACATCTCCTTATAATAAGATCCTTACATTTTTTATATAAATAAGGCTCATCCCAAAAATATGCTTTTCCATCATGATTGAATTTCCTTTGTTGTTAGCATAGGTGGCAGAATATCACTTACAATATAGTTAACAATATCAGCATACCATGGTATTTTTCACTCATTAATATTTTAAAGTTGTCATCAGGGAAACTGACTGTAATTTCATTATTAGTGTCGGATAATCCTTGATTTTCTAATCTTGACAAATGATCAGCAATTTGATTATTAGTTCCCTTTCTATCAATAATCACAAGATCAAATTANAGTCTTATTCTTTTATATTAAATATCTTAATCTACAAAATTAATTTTCCTTACAAAAAATATTCCTTTAAATTTACCATAATAATTAAATATCTACATTAGTTACCTGAATTAAATTCACTACATAAAATCATATAAATAATTTTTGAAAATATTGAAATAGTTCTCTGAATTAAATTCACTACATAAAATCATATTAATAATTTTTGAAAATATTTAAATTAAGTTCTCTGAATTAAATTCACTACATAAAATCATATTAATAATTTTTGAAAATATTTAAATTGAAAAAATCTAATAGTTAATTTGTTTCTTCCCTCCCCAAAACTTAAATTTTTCAATATGGAATGATGCAGGTGGAAATAAAATTCTAATATAAATCATACCTCAGTACTTTAGACATTTTCATCATTCTGAAATTTTGCAGTCCTTCTCAAAATTTTTACTTCAACTGGTCTGTAATATTATGAGCTTTCAACTACCACACTAAACAATTATAGTTATGTTTTGTACTTAGAGAATTTGATGGGTAATGAAATTTTGAAATAAGTACAAAACTAAATATTATACAAACATAATATTTTGGTAACACATCCACAATACTAAACAAAAAACAATTACAAAGATATTAAAATGCAAATAAACATCACATCACATTACAATTTACACAGTACTAATCAACATCTATTATAACTACACATGCAAATTTCAACTACCACACTAAACAATTATAACAATAATTAAAAAATATCCAATTGCAATATAAAAATAAATGAAAGTACAAACAAACACAAACTCTATCTCTATTACACAAATTACAAAAATAAAAGTACATCAATTACTTTCATATATCAAAATCTCATGCTATATCTTCATCTCCTTGGTCAGCAGGTGGATTGGGTTGATACTGAGTATAATGGGGGCATTCAGGAAAAGTAACATCAGACTCACCTATGTAGTGTCGGGCCTGAGCTTCGTAGTAAGCTATCTCAAAGTCAGAATGCCTCTGTAGGTACTCACTATCATAATCATGTCTACGTTCTAATCCCCCAATTCTTTCATTTATGATCTCTATACTCTTTCGCTGCAAGTTCAACTCATTCATTAAATCATTCACGGTAGGGGAACTAGAGGAAGGAAGGTCAAAACTAGTAGAGGGGAGATCTCTACTAGTAGAAGGTTCTTGACTCCTACTCCCAGATCTTCATTTTTCATGGGATTCATATGTCTTCAAATTAGCTTTACCAATGGGTCTCATAGGTTAAACAATTCTTCATCATCTCCAGCTTCAATTCTAGAAAGTTGGCAGAGTACATAAATGAGGAGGCCAGGATTTCCCAGTCCTCTACTTGTTTCACTCTTTATCGTGGTCAATATATTCTTAAAAATAATTCTCCCCACATTTATATTCTGATTATTCATGAATACAAAAATTCAAAATAGCTCTATCTCTTGTTATCTTGCTATGGTGATAGGTAGGTAACAGAGTAGAGGAAATAAAATATTGTCACACTTTAGATGTGGCATTCAACATGAAAGTAGAAAAACTTACCCGTTCTCTTTGCTTTATTTTCCATGTCCCTTTCCCATCAGTGAGAAAGTTGATGACATCATTGAACGGACCTTCCATTGTACTGAAGGATTCATAATGGCAGCTATAGGAGTTTGAGACTTCATAAAAAGAGTTAATGAGGGCGACACTAAATTCAACAGAAAATCCCCGCACTCGAACGGTTCCATCCTTAGAATAGTACACATTGGCATAAAATTCTTTCACAATATTCACAGCAGCCTTATTGGTGGTATAACAGAAGTTTTTCCACCTTTGTTTGGTAATAACTCGTTCAATTTCTCCTCCTAGACTCTCAAAAACTCGATCTTGTATACATTTCTTCCCTTCAAATACTGAAGTGATTCTCAACTGAGCCTTCACATTGACGAAGCGAGACTCATCAAACTCAAGTCGCCTCTTTTGTCACGGAGCCATGTCAATCTAATCAAAATTATAAAAAAATTCTAAAATACACTTCAAATACTCAAATAATGGTTTCTAAGAGTGACTCCAAGAGTTCAAAACTAAATTCCATGAATTTGCTCCAAATATTTTCTCCACATTCTTAAATTTTTTAAACCTTCTCAATGTGGAAGAAATCCAAGGAGAAAATCAAATATTTTTAAGTTGGAGTGAATCTCTTACCGAGAGATGATAAAATCGCCCCCAAATCCAAGATCTTCAAGCCCTAGATCAAAATTTTTATTTTTTAAGAGGAAGGGGATGATGAATAGTGGCGGTTGACTGGTCAAAATCTCAGTTAAAACTATTTTTTTGGGATCTCACAGTTGACGGGGTCTTTGACTCGGTCAGCGAGCTCAATTAAATTAATAACTTAAGTCTCTAGAAAAATCTGCCGTCGGTGAGATTTTCAAAATTGGGTCAATTTCCAAAATTTTGCGATTTTGATCAATTTCAAGCCTTGACGACATCCGTTCAATCATTATATGCATAAATTTTAGGTGATTAAATGATGTACTAACACAAGTAAACATTCAGAACACAAAACATCACAATTATATATAAATTCCAAGTGTTACAATACGCGTTACACGACACACATAAGTTTGGTATTTTCTCAACCTTGATACATCACTTTAGTGTCGCAATCCAAGCCACAACACTCTAAACGCTGAAAACAAACATCATATGCTCAATCTCAACTATACTGAGATCTAAAAGCAAAATTTGAAAGCAAAGCAAACACAAAGTTCAAATCAAATTACTCATATAGACATACATGTAGCAAGGTAAATATACTATTCTTCCAATTCAGTGCTTATTTCTCCTCTGATATCACCCACTGATTGAACATGAATGAAGAGATTATAGAAGAGTTGGTATGGGAATTCTTCAGTGGAGTCCTCTTCTATAAATCTCATCTTTCTTATCAGTTGTATCAAACTATCTTCGATATGTCCAGAGTGAGCAAATTGTTCTTTCATCTTCCAGTCTATATGATCAAAAAAATCAAAGATATTGTTAATTGCATTCATAACATTTTGTACATCTTTCTCCAATTGCTTGATTATGTGCAGGATCACTAGTGTCTTGTCTTGAACTAAAGGCTGAATAGGAAGTGAATTCTGAGATGATTGATCCATAATAATAGTCATATCATTCTCATCTTCATTGGTTGGGTCCAAAGGCTTCCAAGGTAGAAGTACATTTTCCCAGTTCTCATAAGATACTTGGAAATGATTGCAGAGTAAGAAAATTGTCTAAGGAAGTCAAAGACCATAAGTTGATCCATGAACGATCAGGCCCAAAACAAACTTCACAATTATCGATCCAATATCAATCGACAGTCTCATTTGGATACAATAATCAGAATAGCACTTTCCTTAGTAACTTTACCGATCTTCATCATCGATAATAGTGTTGCAGAAATGAAGAAGTGTCAGTGTTTAGAAATGGGGTTTAGAAGTGTCATAGAAAAACTAACATACTTGTTTTCTCTTATTTCCCAGTTTTCAGTTTCGTCCGTCAAATATTGGTAGATCTCATTCATCAGGTTTCTTATCGGGATGAAGTTGGAATAATGGAAGACAGGAACATTCTCGATCATATATAACTCATTAATCTGTGCAGGAGTAAAAGTTATCCATCTACCTCGCACATAGACGACTCCCTGGTTGATTCCATACAAATTTGCATAAAACTCCTTCACCACATGAACAACTATGACGGTTGTAGTGTAGCACAACACTTCTCATCTTCATTGCACAATCATCTCTTCAATTGATGGTGAAGGATTGTTCAATCCTTGATTCACAAATCCTTTTTCTTTGAATAATCTCTCCTTTGTTAGCACTTTGTTGAAGATTCACTGCGCCTCAGAACTAATAAACTTTCTCCTGTTGAAAACTCACAATCTATAGTTTTTAGGAGAATTAGACGCCATATCAATGAATTTGGTGGAGTTTCAATTCTTTTTTGGGGAAATATGAACTTAGGAACCGAATTTGGAAGCTTATAAGGAGTAACTCTCGCCTAAAACCGCTAAAAACTGTCATTTCAAACTTCATAAACCGTCATCCCGCTGTTCTTGCAGTAGGCGGCGTCGATGGCACCGTCGGCGAGCCTTTAGAAATAATTTTTTGGACTCTCAGGAAAAACCCACCGTCGGCGGCGTCGATGGCGTCGTCGGCACCCAAGGCAAAAATTTCACAGTTTCGCTTTGGTCCGAATGTGTTCCAATTTTTTCTATGGATCCAATTTTTATGATGATTCAAGGGTAAACATGAGTAGTAGAGTTCAATACTACCACAAACTAATGATAATTTCAAATAAAAATACTATAATCGCAATAAAAATAAAGATAAATATGGATTGCCTCCCATAAAGCGCTTGGTTTATCGTCGTCAGCCCGACCTATTCAGATATTATTCAGGTTGACTGATCATTAAAATCTCTTTAAATTTTGGTCTTTTGCCCTCAAAATACGGCTTTAATCTGTTTCCATTTTCTTTAAATCTACTCNTAACAATAATTTCAAATAAAACTACTATAATCGTAATAAAAATAAAGATAACTATGGGTTGCCTCCCATAAATTGCTTGGTTTAACGTCGTCAGCCCGACCTATTCAGATACTATTCAGGTTGACTGATCATTAAAACCTCTTTAAAATTTGGTATTTTACTCTCAAAATACGACTTTAATCTATGTCCATTTACTTTAAATCTATTCCCAGTCTTTTGATCTTCAATTTCAACAGCTTTGTAAGTATAAACTTGAGTCACAGTAAAGGGTCCTAACCAATGAGACTTCAATTTCCCAGGGAATAACTTCAGCCTTATATTGTAAAGCAAAACTTCTTGTCTTGTTTCAAAGTTCTTCTGGTTAATCTTCCGATCATGCCATAACTTTAATTTCTCANTTTGTAAGTATAAACTTGAGTCACAGTAAAGGGTCCTAACCAACAAGACTTCAATTTCTCAGGGAATAACTTCAACCTTGTATTGTAAAATAAAACTTCTTGTCATGGTTCAAATTTCTTCTGGTTAATCTTCTGATCATGCCATAACTTTAGTTTTTCCTTATAAATTATCTTGTCCTGGTTTAAATTTCTTCTGGTTAATCTTCCGATCATGCCATAACTTTAATTTTTCCTTATAAATTCTACATTATCATAAGATTCATTTCTTAATTCTTCCAATTCATTTAATTGTAACAATCTCTTCTTAAGTTGTTATAATAAGACTCATTTCTTAATTCTTCCAATTCATTTAATTCAAAGTTCTTCTGGTTAATCTTCCGATCATGCCATAACTTTAATTTTTTCCTTATAAATTCTGTCGTTATCATAAGATTCATTTCTTAATTCTTCCAATTCATTCAATTGTAACAATCTCTTCTCACCGGTATCTTTCAAATTATAATTAAATTCTTTAATCGCCTAATATGCTTTATGCTTCAATTCTACTGGTAAGTGACAAGTCTTTCAAAAAATCAGCCTGTAATGAGTCATTCCAATAGGAGTTTTATAAGCAGTCTTGTAAGCCCATAATGCGGTATCCAGTCTAGTAGACCAATCTACTCTACTAGGGTTTACAGTCTTCTCAAGTATTTGTTTAATCTCTCTATTAGAAACTTCAGTTAACCCACTAGTTTGAGGGTGATAGGAAGTAGAGATTCTATGAATAATATTAAACTTTTCTGCCAATCTCTGAATGCATTTATTCCTAAAATGGGATCCTCCATCAATGATAATCATTCTCGGCATTCCGTAACTAGTGAAAATATTTTTCATTAAAAATCTCGAAACACTTTTAGTGTCACAAAGAGGAAAAGCTTGTGCTTCAATCCACTTTGAAACGTAGTCTACTACAATTAATATGTATAAGTTCCCAGATGAAGGAATAAATGGTCCCATGAAATCTAATCCTCAAACATCAAAGATCTCAACTTCTAATATGAAATTCAGAGGCATTTCATTTCTTCTAGATATATTGCCTACTCGTTGGCATCGATCACAAGTTTTTATGTATATGTAAACATCTCTGAAGATAGTAGGCCAATAGAATCCAGCTTGTAAAATTTTTTAAGCAGTTTTATCAACCCCAAAATGTCCTCCAAATTCAGAATCATGACATTTCTGAATGATTAGTTCAGTTTCTTCATAAGGTACACATCTTCTCATAATAAGATCTTTACATTATTTATATAAATTAAGTTCATCCCAAAAATATGCTTTCACATCATGAATGAATTTTCTTTGTTGTTGCAATGTCAGCATAGGTGACAAAATATCACTTACAATATAATTAACAATATCAGCGTACTATGATATTTTCTACTCATTAATATTATAAAGTTGTTCATCAGAGAAACTGTCTATAATTTTGTTGTCTGTGTCAGCTAATTCAAGATTTTCTAGTCTCGACAAATGATCTGTAATTTGATTATCAGTTCCCTTTCTATCAATAACCACAAGATCAAATTTTACATCAAAAGTATCCATCTAATTATCCTTGGTTTGGCACCATTCTTTTGCATCAGATATTTAATAGCAGAGTGATCAGTGTGCACAACACATTTAGTCCCAATTAAATAAGATCTCAATTTGTCTACTAGGGTTTACAGTCTTTTCAAGTATTTGTTTAATCTCTCTATTAGATTTTTGAACAAATTAAATAACATTTGGTCCAAATACATCAGATCTAAATTTGTATAAAACCCCTATTATAGATCTAAATTTGTGTTAAATAAAATCAAAACCCATATTATAGATTTTTGAAGTTATATACACGCCAGTCTAGTGGACCAATCTACTCTACTAGGGTGTACAGTCTTTTCAAGTATTTGTTTAATCTCTATTAGAAACTTCAGCTAACCCACTGGTTTAAGGATAATAAGCAGCAAGTATTTGTTTAATCTCTCTATTAGAAACTTCAGCTAATCCACTAGTTTAAGGGTGATAAGTAGTAGAAATTCTTATGAATAATATTAAATTTTTCTGCCAATCTCTGAATGTATTTATTTCTAAAATGGGATCCTTATAATATTAAATTTTTCTGCCAATCTCTGAATATATTTATTCCTAAAATGGGATCCTCCGTCATTCTATTAGAAAGTTCAGCTAACCCACTGGTTTGAGGATGATAGGCAGTAGAGATTCTATGAATAAATTTGTTTAATCTCTCTATTAGAAACTTCAGCCAACCCACTGGTTTGAGGATGATAGGCAGTAGAGATTCTATGAATAATATTAAATTTCTGCCAATCTCTGAATGTATTTATTCCTAAAATGGGATCCTCCGTCAGTGATAATCATTCTCGACATTCCTGCCAATCTCTGAATATATTTATTCCTAAAATGGGATCCTCCATCAGTAATAATCATCCTAGACAGCTAATCCACTGGTTTGAGGGTGATAAGCAGTACAGATTCTATGAATAATATTAAATTTTTTTAAGATCTCTGAATGTATTTATTCCTAAAATGGGATCCTCCATCAGTGATAATCATTCTAGGCATTATGTATCTAGTGAAAATATTTTTCAATTAAAAACTTTGAAACACTTTTAGCATCACAACGACATAAAGCTTGTGCTTCAATCCACTTAGAAACGTAGTCTACTACAATTAATATATATAAGTTCCCAAATAAAGGAATAAATGGTCCCATGAAATCTAATCCCCAAACATAAAAAATCCCAACTTCTAACATGAAATTCAGAGGCATTTCATTTATTCTAGATATATTGCCTACTTGTTGATATTGAACACAAGTTTTTATGTATTTATAAACATCTTTAAAGATAGTTGGCCAATAAAATTCAGCTTATAAAATTTTATAAGCAGTTTTATCGATCCCAAAATGTCCTACAAATTCAGAATCATGACATTTCTGAATGATTAGCTCAGTTTCTTCATAATGTACACATCTCCTCATAATAAGATCCTTACATTGTTTATATAAATAAGACTCGTCCCAAAATATGCTTTTGCATCATGAATGCATTTCTTTTGTTGTTGCAGTGTCACGATAGGTGGCAAAATATCACTTATAATATAGTTAACAATATCAGCATACCATGGTATTTTCCACTCATTAATATTATAAAGTTGTTCATAAGGGAAACTGCTTGTAATTTCATTATCAGTGTCAGATAATTCATTATTTTCTAATCTTGACAAATGATCAGCAATTTGATTATCAGTTCTCTTTCTATCAATAACCAAAAGATCAAATTCTTGCATTAAAAGTATCCATCTAATTAACCTTGGTTCGACATCCTTCTTTTGCATTAGATATTTAATAGGACAGTGATCAGTGTGCACAACACATTTAACTCCAATTAAATAAGATCTAAATTTGTCTAAAGCATACACAATGGCCAGTAACTCTTTTTCAGTAATATTATAGTTAATTTGTGCATCATTAAGAGTTTTACTAGCGTAGTATATAACTTTAAAAATCTTTTCATACCTTTATCAAAGGACAGCTCCAATAGCATAATCACTAGCATCACACATCAGTTCAAATGGTTTCTCCCAGTTAAGTGAAACTATAATGGGGGCTGTGATTAATTTTTTTTCTTTNTGCATCATTAAGAGTTTTACTAGCGTAGTATATAACTTTAAAAATCTTTTCATACCNCATTTAAACAGCTTTCAGTAAATTCAAATTTATTGTCCTTTTCTAAAAGTTGGCATAGAGGTTTAGTAATTTATGAAAAATCTTTAATAAAACTCACAGTTCCTTTTCTAAAAGTTGGCATAGAGGTTTGGTAATTTTTGAAATATCTTTAATAAAACGCCTGTAAAATCCACATGTCCAAGAAAACTCCTAACGTCTCTTACATTAGTAGGAGGTGTTAGTTTAGATATAACTTGAATTTTTGCAGGGTCTGTCGAAGAAAACTTCTAACTTCTCTTACATTAGTAGGAGGTGTTAGTTTAGATATAACTTGAATCCAAGAAAACTCCTAACTTCTCTTACATTAGTAGGAGGTGTTAGTTTAGATATAACTTGAATCTAGAGGTTTGGTAATTTTTGAAAAATCTTTAATATAACGCCTGTAAAAACCAACATGTCCATAAAACTCCTAACCTCTCTTACATTAGTAGGAGGTGTTAGTTTAGATATAACTTGAATTTTTGGAAGGTCTGTCTAACCCCTCTTACATTAGTAGGAGGTGTTAATTTAGATATAACTTGAATTTTTGCAGGGTCTACCTAACCTCTCTTACATTAGTAGGAGGTGTTAGTTTAGATATAACTTGAATTTTTGCAGGGTTTGTTTCCATACCATCTTTCGAAATTTTACGTCGTAACACAATTCCTCCCGCAACCCTAAATTGAACAATTTAGAACCAAATTAGTTCTTTTGCATAACTCTAAAACTTTTTCAAGGTAATTTAAGCAGGCGTCCAATGATGTTCCAAATACAGAGAAATCATCAATAAATGCTCCCAATTCATCATCAATTAACTTACTAAATATGGACATCATACATCTCTGGAATGTTGCAGGTGCATTACATAATCCAAAAGACATTCTTCGAAAAGAAAAAGTTCCAAAAGGACTAGTAAATGTTGTCTTTTCTCGATCCTCTGGAGTAATAGGAACTTGATGTAACCAGTATATCCATCTAAAAAAACAAAAATATTTGTGCCCAACAAGTCTATCTACTATTTGGTCTAAAAAGGTTAAAGGGAAGTGATCTTTCTTGGTGGAAGTGTTTAATTTTTTATAAACAATGCAAATATGCCACCCAGTAACTTGTATGATATGTATTAATTCATTATTTTCTTTTGTCTCAACAGTCAATCCTCCTTTCTTAGGAACACAATGAATTGGACTTACCCACGCACTATCTGGAATAAGATATATAATTCCAGTGTATAACCATTTAAAAATTTCCTTTTGAATTACTTCTTTCAACATTGGGTTTAATCTCCTTTGTGGATCAACTCTTGGTTTATACTACGCAAAACAATTACAATTACTCAAAGTTACCAAAATACTAAACAAAATAATTATAATTAAAATGAAAAAAATGAAAATCACATTATATTACAATTCACAAAATACTACTCAGCATCTATTATACTACACATGCAAATTTAACTACCACACTAACTTTATAACAAAAATTAAAAATTATCCAAGTACCACATAACAATAAAAATGAAAGTTCAAATACAAAGAAATATCCATTTCTATTACAAAAGATCATAAAAATAAAAGTACAAGTACAAGTACATCAACAACTATCAAATATCAAAATCTCAAACTATGTCTTCGTCTCCTTGATCAGTAAGTGGATCGGGCTGATATTGAGTATATCGAGGGCACTCAGGGAAAGTAACATCAGGTTCACCTCTGTAGTGTCGGGCCTGAGCTTCGTAATAAGCTACCTCAAAATTTGAATGTCTCTTGAAGATACTCACTATCATAATCATGTCGACTTTCTAAACCTCCAATCCTTTCATTTATTAATTCTATGCTCTTTCTCTGCAAGGTCAACTCATTCATCAAATCAGTCAAAGTAGGGGAACTAGAAGGTGGAAGGTCATAACTTGTAGAGGGGACATCTCTACTAGTATAAGGTTCTTGTTCAAGTCTATGCTCTTCCGCTGCAAGGTCAACTCATTCATCAAATCAGAGAGGGTAGGGGATTAGGTGGAAGGTCATAACTTGTAGAGGGGACATCTCTACTAGTAGAAGGTTCTTGACTTCTACTCATGGAAGGTCATAACTTGTAGAGGGGACATCTCTACTAGTAGAAGGTTCTTGACTCCTACTTCGAGTTCTCCATTTCTCATGGAGAAGGTCATAACTTGTAGAGGGGACATCTCTACTAGTAGAAGGTTCTTGACTTCTACTCCCATTCTCTTCTGCTGCAAGTTAATTCATTCATCAAATCAGAGAGGGTAGGGGAACTAGAAGGTGGAAGGTCATAGAGAGGGGATATCTCTACTAGTAGAAGGTTCTTGACTCCTACTTCCAGTTCTCCATTTCTCATAGGATTCATAAGTTTTCAAATTAGCTTTACTAATGGGTTTCATAGGGTAAGCCCATTCCTCATCTTCTTCAGCTTCCACTCCAGAAAGTTGGCAAACTCCATAAATAAGGTNCTCAAGGCTCAACCAATTCAAATCACCATTTCACAAAATCTCAAGATAAGAAGAAAGACAGAGAAAACTACTCAGAACTCATGGGGAAGAGACGACAAAACTCAGAATTTATATATAAAAGCTAGTCATACAAACTACAATAAGTAAATACCTATCTCTAATTCCTCCCCAAGCAAACTCCTCAAAGTTCCTCTGAATCTCTTCCTTTCTTTACAGTACACAGAATTCTTCTTCGAAGTGCTCCTCGAAGTTCCTCTGAATCTCTTTCTTTCTTTACAGCACACAGAATTCTTCTTCGAAGTGGAAGGAGGAAGAAATCTCTCACTTTCCCTCCACTCTTACAATCTCTCAAAGAATTCCTCACAATCTAACCCTAAATTAAACTCTCTACACTCTAAACACTCTACACTCTTCAACTTTCTCCCCAAACTTCTCAATTTTCTGGCCAAAAGTTTCTCTTAAAGTTGTAGAAGAGTTTTCCCAAGAGTTTCCTAAGCATTCCCTCAAAAATCGTCCACATTCAATGCACTTGTTGAGATAACTACCATGCTCATCGTCAGCGGCCTCGAGGGCACCGTCGGTGGCCTTCTAGAATATTTGATTCTGAACTCTCGGGCAAAACACCCTAGTTCAAATCTAAATATTTTGGTTCTTTTTGCTCCAAATTCACTCCTTTTTGCATCTTTTTGCTCCAATGATCATAATTCAACATGCCTGCAACAAAACATCAAAAATACCTTTCTTTAAAGTGCAATATCATCAAAATTAGTGTAAAATAGGTATGAAAATCTCAACATATTTTCTTTTGGTCAAAATCAAACTTAACTATTACTTGTCCTCAAGTAATTTTAGTACTACATAAATGTTATGATCTATTGTAGTAAAGTTTTAATTCAGAAATACTATAAGTTTGATTTAAGTAAATACCATAGTGAGATTTAAAAAAAAAATCAAGTAATTAAATTAACTATGTAGGTACAAGATTATCTAGTCATCAAGTTTAAGAGTTCTAGTTTTCTATTCATTTCAAGAATGACTATATGTTGTAATATCAAGTCATTTAGAATATTCAAATGATAGAAACTTCATGAGAACACTAATAGTAAGAGATGCTAATCCATAAATTTAAATTCAGGGGAACTTCATGAGAACACTACTAGTAAAAGATGCTAATCCATAAATATAAGTTCAGAAATGTGTTTAAGTATTCCTTTTAGGTAGGTCCAAGTGAAGCCAATTTTTGATTAGGCATCTCCTCAAGCTTCTCCTCACTTTTATACTTTTTTTCTTTTTTTTCTCATTTGGATTGCTTTCAATCCTATATTTTTTTCTTCTCTTTTCAGGGATTATTGTCAATTTTCTCTTTTTGCTTTCAATCCTATATATTTTTCTTTTCTTTTCAGGGATTGTTTTCAATCCTTTCTTTTTTGATTTTCAAGTGAGGATTACTTTATCTGGATAGTCTTTAATGATTTTGAACATCACCTTTCTTTTCCTAAATTTGAAACTCAAAGCATTCCATTTCAAGTGAGGATTACTATATCTGGATAGCCTTTAATGATTTTGAACATCACCTTTCTTTCACGTGAGGATTACTATATCTGGATAGCCTTTAATGATTTTGAACTTCACTTTTCTTTCCCTAAAATATATATTTTTCTTTTCTTTTCAAGGATTGTTGTCAATCATTTCTTTTTCCTTTTTCAAGTGAAGATTACTATATCTGGATAGCCTTTAATGATTTTGAACATCACCTTTCTTTCCCTAAATTTGAGACTCAAAGCATTCATTTATCTTATAAGTATTTCATAGTTTTTACATCATTGAGCCCCAATCTTTTCTTCTCAAATGAATTTTTAAGATTCTTAATATTTCAAAATATAGTTTTCTTTACTTTAAATAGTTAACTATAGTATTATTCTCTTATACTAAATATCTTAGTCTACAAAATTAATTTTCCTTACAAAAATTTCTTTTAAATCTATTATAATATTTAAATATCTACAAAATATAGTTATTTGAATTAAATTCAATACAAAAAATCATATTAATAATTTTTTAAAATATTAAAATTGAGAACATCTAATAGTTAATATTTTTCTTCCCTCCCCCAAACTTAAATTTTTCAATATGGAATGATACAGGTGGAAAGAAAATTCTAAATATAAATCATACCTCAGTACTTTAGGTATTTTCATCATTCTGAAATTTTTGTAGTTCCTTCTCAAAATTTTAACTTCAACTGGTCTGTAATATTAGGAGCTTTCTATACATGTAAATCATTAGAGAATTTACTGGGTAATGAAATTTTGAAATAAGTACAAAACTAAACATTATACAACACAATATTTCGCTAACACATCCACAATAAAAAACAATTACAAATATATTAAAATGCAAATAAAAATCACATCACATTATAATTTTACAAAGTACTAATCAACATCTATTACACATGCAAATTTCAACTACCACACTAAACATTTATAACAATAATTAAAAATTATCCAATTGCAACACAAAAATAAAAATGAAAGTACAAACACACAAACATCTATCTCTATTACAAAATTACAAAAATAAAAGTACATCAATTACTATCATATGTCAAAGTCCCATACTATATCCTCGTCTCCTGGTCAACAGGTGGATTGGGCTGATCTTGAGTATAACAGGGGCATTCAGGAAAAGTAACATCAGGCTCACCTCTGTAGTGTCGGGCCTGAGCTTTGTAGTAAGCTATCTCAAAGTCAGAATGCCTCTGCAAGTACTCACTATCATAATCATGTCTACATTCTAATCCCCCAGTTATTTCATTTAATTGCTCAATACTCTTCCACTGCAAGGTTAACTCATTCATCAAATCATTCAGGGTAGGGGAGCTAGAGGAAGGAAGGACATAACTAGTAGAGAAGATATCTCTACTAATAGAAGGTTCTTGACTCCTACTCTCAGATCTCCATTTTTCATGGGATTCATATGTCTTCAAATTAGCTTTACTAATGGGTTTCATAGGGTAAACCCATTTTTCATCATCTCCGGTTTCAACTCTAAAAAGTTGGCAAAGTGCATAAATGAGGCCAGGATGTCCCAGACCTCCACTTGATTCACTCTTTGTCGTGGTCAATATTCTTATAAACAATTCTCCACACATTTATAGTTTGATTATTCTGAATACAGAAATTCAGAATAGCTTTATCTCTTGTTACCTCACTATGGTGATAGGTATGTAATAGAGTAATGGAAGTTTAGATGTGGCATTCAACTTGGAAGCAGAAAAATTTACCTGTTCTCGTTGCTTTATCTTCCATGTCCCTTTCCCATCAGTGAGAAAGTTGATGACATCGTTCAATGGGTCTTCCATTGTACTGAAGGTTTCATAATTGTAGCTATAGAAGTCTGGGACTTCATAAAATGAGTTAATGCGGGCGACAATAAACTTAACAGAAAATCCTTACTCGAATGATTTTGTCCTCAGAATAGAACTCATTGGCATAAAATTCTTTCACAATATTCACAATAGCCTTATTGGTGGTATAACAGAAGTTTTCCCACCTTCGTTCAGTAAGAACTCGTTCAACTTCTCCTCCCGGACTCTCAAAAACACGATCTTGTATACATTTCTTCCCTTCAAATACTAAAGTAAATCTCGACTGAGCCTTCGCATTGACGAAGCGAGACTCGTCAAACTCAAGTCTCATCTTTTATCATGGAGCCATGTCAATCTAATCAAAATTATAAAAAATTCCAAAGTACACTTCAAATATTCAAACAATGGCTTCTAAGAGCGATCAAGAGTTCAAATCTAAATTCCATGAATTTCTTCCAAATATTTTCTCCACATTCTCAATTTTTTTTGGATCTTCTCAATGTGGAAGAAATTCAAGGTTCCAAATATTTTCTCCACATTCTCAATTTTTTTGGATCTTCTCAATGTGGAAGAAATTCAAGGTGAAAATCAAACATTTTTAGGTTGGAGTGAAGCTCTTAGCGAGAGATGATAAAATTTGGTGTCTAAATGCCTTGAAATGGCCCCGATCCAAGATCTTCAAGCCCTAGATTGAAATTTTCATTTTTTAAGAGGAAGGGGATGATGAATAGTGGCGGTTGACTGGTCAAAATCGTGGTTAAAAGTGTTTTTTCAGAATCTCGCCTTCGGCGGGGTCTTCAGTGCCGTCAGCGAGATCTATTGAATTAAATAGCCTAAGTCTTAGGAAAAATCCGCCGTCGGCGATGCCAGCGAGATTGTCAAAATTGGTTCAATTTCCAGTTTTTTGCGATTTTGATCAATTTCAAGCCTCGACGACATCCGTTCAATCATTCTAGATATAAATTTTAAGTGATTAAATGATGTACTAACCCAAATAAACAGTCACAGCACAAAACCTTACAATTATATATAAATTCCAAGAGTTATAGTACACGTTACACGACACACATAAGTTTGGTATTTTCTCAATCTCAATACATCAATTCAGCATCACAATCCAAGCCACAACACTCTAAACGCTGAAAAGAAACATCATATGCTCAATCTCAACTATACTGAGATCTAAAAGCAAATTTAGAAAGTGACCTAAGCACATAAGTTCAAATCAAATCACACACTTATACATACAGGTGACAAAGTAAATCTACTAATCTTCCAATTCTGTGCTTATTTCTCCTCTGATATCACCTATTGATTAAACATGAACGAAGAGGTTATAGAAGGGTCGGTATGGGAATTCTTCAGTATGTCTAGAATGATCAAAATGCTCTTTCATCCTCCATCTAGATGATCAAAAAATCAGAGATATTGTTAATTGCATTCATAACATTTTGCACCTCTTTCTCCAGTTTCTTGATTCTACGCAGGATCACTATGATCAAAAAAATAAGAGATATTGTTAATTGCATTCATAACATTTGCACCTCTTTCTCCAGTTTCTTGATTCTATGCAGGATCACTAGTGTCTTGTCTGGAACTACAGGTTAAATAGGAAGTGAATTCTGAGACGATTGATCCACCATAATAGTCATATCATTCTCATCTTCGTTGGATGGGATTTTCTCGATTGGGTCCAAAGGCATCAAAGGTAGAAGTACTTTTTTCCTAATTTTTGCAGAACACATGGAACTGAATCAGAGGTAAGAAAATTGTTGAAGGATGTCCAAGCCCATAAGTTGATCCATGAATGATCAGGCCCAAAACAAACTTCACAATTATCTATCCGACATCGATCGGCAGCCCGATTTGGATGCAGTAATTCAGAGTAGCACTTTCCTTAGTAACTTTACCGATCCTCATCATCAGTAATATTTTTGCAGAAATGAAGAAGTATCAGTGTTTAGAAACGGGGTTTAGAAGTGTCGCAAAAAAACTAACATACCTGTTTTCTCTCATTTCCTAGTCTTCAGTCTCATCTGTCAAATATTGGTAGATCTCATTCATTAGGTTTCTTATTGGGATGAAGTTGGAATAATGGCAGACAGGAACATTCTCTATCATATATAACTCATTAATCCATGCAGGAGTAAAAGTTATCCATCTACCTCGCACAAAGACGACTCCCTGGTTAATTTCATGCAAATTAGCATAAAACTCCTTCACCACAAGAATGACTATGGTGTTTGTAGTGTAGCACAACACTTCCCATCTTCATCGCGCAATCATCTCTTCAATTGCTGTTGAAGGATTGTTCAGTCCTCGATTCACAAATCCTCTTTCTTTGATTAATCTCCTCTTTATCAACACTTTGTTGAAGATTTGATGCGCCTCAGAACTAATGAAATTTCTCCGGTACACTCAAAATCTAAGGTTTTCAGTGGAATTGGACGCCATATGGATGAATTTGGTAGAATTTCAATTCATTTTTGGGGTAATACGAACTTAAGAACCAAATTTGGAAGTTTATAGGGAGTAACTCCCGCCTAAAACTGCCAAAAACTGTCATTTCAAACTACAAAAACTGTCATCTGCCGTTCTCACCGTCGGCGGCGTCGATGGTGCCATCAGTGAGCCTTTAGAATTAATTGCCTAGATCTTAAGAAAAACCCGTCGTCGGCGCCCATGGCAAAAAATTCACAGTTTCGCTCTGGTCCGAATGCGTTCCATTTTTCTCTATGCATCCAATTTTTATGATGATGCAAGAGTAAATATGAGTAGTAGAGTTCAATACTACTACGAACTAACGATAATTTCAAATAAAAACACTATAATCACAAAATAAAGATAACTATGGGTTGCCTCCCTTAAAGCACTTAGTTTAACGTTGTCAGTCTGACCTATTCAGGTATTACTCAGGTTGACTGACCATTAAAACCTCTTTAAGATTTGATCTTTTACCCTTAAAATACAACTTTAATCTGTGTCCATTTACTTTAAATCTATTCTCAGCCTTTTAATCTTCAATTTCAATAGCTCTGTAAGTATAAACTTGAGTCACAGTAAAGGGTCCTGACCAACGAGACTTCAATTTCCCAGGGAATAACTTCAGCCTTGTATTGTAAAGCAAAACTTCTTGTCCTAGTTCAAATTTCTTCTGGTTAATCTTCCGATCATGCCATAACTTCAGTTTATCCTTATAAATTCTATCGTTATCATAAGATTCATTTCTTAATTCTTTCAATTCATTCATTTGTAACAATCTCTTCTCACCAGCATCTTTTAAATTATAACTGAATTCTTTAATCGCCCAATATGCTTTATGCTCCTATTCTACTGCATCTTTCAAATTATAATTGAATTCTTTAATTGCCCAACATGCTTTATGCTCCAATTCTACTCCAAGGACAAGTCTTTCCAAAAATCAGCCTGTAAGGAGTCATTCCAATAAGAGTTTTATAAGCAGTCATGTAAGCTCATAATGTGGTATCTAGTCTAGTAGACCAATCTACTCTACTAGGGTTTACAATCTTCTCAAGTATTTATTTAACTAACCCACTAGTTTAAGGGTGATAGGAAGTAGAGATTCTATGAATAATATTAAACTTTTCTTCCAATCGTTGAATGTATTTATTCCTAAAATGGGATCCTCCATCAGTGATAATCACTCTCGACATTTCATATCTAGTGAAAATAATTTTCATTAAAAATTTTGAAACACTTTTAGCATCACAACGAGGTAAAGCTTGTGCTTCAATCCACTTTGAAACGTAGTCTACCACAAGTAATATGTATAAGTTCCCAGATGAAGGAATAAATGGTCCCATAAAATCTAATCCCCAAACATCAAAGATCTCGACTTCTAACATGAAATTCAGAGGCATTTCATTTCTTCTAAATATATTGCCTACTCGTTGACATCAATCATAAATTTTTATGTATCTAAAACATAAAGATAGTAGGCCAATAAAATCCAGCTTGTAAAATTTTATAAGCAGTTTTATCAAACATCTCTAAATATAGTAGGCCAATAAAATCCAGCTTATAAAATTTTATAAGCAGTTTTATCGTCATCTCTAAAGAGAGTAGGCTAATAGAATCCAGCTTGTAAAATTTTATAAGCAGTTTTATCAGTTCTCAAATGTCCTCCAAATTCAGAATCATGACATTTCTGAATGATTAGTTCAGTTTCTTTATAAGGCACACATCTTCTCATAATAAGATCCTTACATTGTTTGTATAAATTAAGTTCATCCAAAAAATATGCTTTCACATCATGAATGAATTTTCTTTGTTGTTGCAATGTCAGCATTGGTGGCAAAATACCACTTACAATATAATTAACAATATCAGCATACCATGGTACTTTCCACTCATTAATATTATAAAGTTGTTTATCAGGGAAACTGTCAGTAATTTCATTGTTGGTGTCAGATAATTCATGATATTCTAAGCTCGAAAAATGATCAGCAATTTAATTTTCAGTTCCCTTTTTATCAATAACCACAAAATAATACAAATGATCAATAATTTGATTATCAGTTCCCTTTCTATCAATAACCACAAAATCAAATTCTTTCAAAAGTATCCATCTAATCAACCTTGGTTTGGCATCCTTCTTTTGCATCAGATATTTAATAGTAAAAAGTATCCATCTAATTAACCTTGGTTTTGGCATCCTTTTTTGCATCAGATATTTAATAGCATAGTGATCAGGTGCACAACACATTTAGCTCCAATTAAATAAGATCTAAATTTTTCTAAAGCATACACAATGGTCAGTGCACAACACATTTAGTCCCAATTAAATAAGATCTAAATTTTTCAAAAGCATACACAATAGCTAGTAACTTTTTTTCAGTAACAGTATAGTTAATTTGAGCATCATTAAGAGTTTTAGTAGCGTAGTATATAACTTTAAAAATCTCTTCATATCTTTGTCCAAGAACAGCTCCAATAGCATAATCACTAGCATCGCACATTAGTTCGAATGGTTTCTCCCAGTTAGGTGAAACTATAATAGAGGTTGTGATTAGTTTTTATTTTAATAACTCAAAGGCATTTAAACAGCTTTCAGTAAATTCAATTTTTTTGTCATTTTTTAAAAGTTGACATAGAGGTTTAGTAATTTTTGAAAAATCTTTAATATAACACCTGTAAAAACCAACATGCCAAAGAAAACTTCTAACCCCTCTTACATTAGTAGGAGGTGTTAATTTAAATATAATTTGAATTTTTGCAGGGTATGCTTTCATACCACTTTCTGAAATTTTATGCCCTAACACAATTCCTTCTGCAACCATAAATTGACATTTCTCCCAATTTAGAACTAAATTAGTTCTTTCGCACAACTCCAAAACCTTTTCAAGATAACTTAAGCATGCGTCAAATGATATTCCAAATACAAAAAAAATCATCCATAAATACTTCTAATCCATCATTAATTAACTTACTAAATACAGACATCATACATCTCTAGAATATTGCAGGTGCATTACATAATCCAAAAGGCATTTTTCGAAAAGCAAAATCCAAAAGGACTAGTAAATGTTGTTTTTTCTTGATCCTCAGGAGCAATAAGAATTTGATGGTATCCAGTATATCCATCTAAAAAACAAAAATATTTGTACTCAACAAGTCTATCTACTATTTGGTCTAAAAATGATAAAGGAAAGTGATCTTTTCTAGTGGCAGTGTTTAATTTTCTATAATCAATGCAAATACACCACCCAGTAACTTGTCTGATAGGTATTAATTTATTATTCTCTTTTGCTTCAATAGTCACTCCTCCTTTCTTCGGAACACAATGAATTGGACTTACCCAAGTACTGTCTGAAATATGATATATAATTCCAACCATTTCAAAATTTCCTTCTTCACTACTTCTTTCATCATTGGGTTTAATCTCCTTTGTGGCAATAAGAACTTTTCATTGAATAAGACTTTGAAACCATACAAAAAAAGTACTAGATTCAAATAAAAACATAATTAAAGTAATTATCTTTGATGGAAATCAAACTCTCCTTGTATATCAAAATCAATCTCTTTACAATCCTCTCCAAGAACAAAGTCAAAAGAAAAGAAGAAATCTCTCACTCTCTCACTTTCTCTCTCACCTTATCACCTCACTTGAGGCTCTCACCCAAGCCTTCTTCTTCTTCTCCAAGCCTTCTTCTCCTTTTCAAATTAGTTCAAGTGAGCTTTTAAGAACATTTCCAATCCTTATTTATAATTTCTCAAGAGGTGCTTAAATGTCTCTTCAAAAGTGTTCATATTCAATGAATCTTCAAAATAGTGCCTCAAGTCCCACTTCAAAAGTTTTCAAAAACCTCCTTATAATAGCCTCAAACCCTTCACTAAAGTGTTTTTTATCATTTCCAATGAATTCCTTAATAGACACATGAAGCACCGCTTCAAAAATCATACAAATCTGATGTATATTCTAGAGAATATGTTGAAAACCGTCTATAGCGCTTAAGCACCAATTTTTGGCACTTAAGCGCCATCCTCTCTTTCTAGTGGCACCTAAGCACCATGCTTGGGCACTTAAGTGCCTGACAAATGCACTTAAGTGCCCAGTTTTGGCCCCCATGGCTTTGGTGTGGTGTGCCTCAGTTCGACCCGGTTTGCTCCGTTTTGCTCCGTTTTGGTCTATTTTTGTTTCTTTTGCTTCAATCACTCCAAATTATTCAATGTGATGTACCTACAATCAAAATTACAAGAAAACGTACTTTTGAAGTGCAATATCATAATAGAATATAGCATGAAAAGTAGTACATTTTTAGTCACATCATCCACCAGCAGCAACATCAATAATAGATCTCAGAGGTCCTACTAACTCATTATAAAATATTTGAATTACTAACCAATCAGAAAAAAATGGCATAGAAACTTCCTAAGAAGTTCTTTAAAGTGCTTCCAAGCCTCGTAAATTGATTCCCTTTCAAACTGATAAAAAGATGTAATATCACTTCTAAGCTTAGCAATCTTTGATGGTGGAAAATAGTTAGCCAAAAATTTATGTGCTAGGTCACTCCAGGTTCTAATAGATTTAGGTCCTAATGAGTTTAACCACATTTTAGCTTTATCCCTTAAGGAAAAAGAAAAAAAATACTAAGTTTAACAACATCATTGAAGACACCATTATACTGAAATGTAGCGTAATGTTCTAAAAAACTTGCAAGAAGTTACGAGTTTCAGATGGAGTTCCCCCAAATTGGTCATTTTGTACCATCTGAATGATAGTAGTTTTTAATTCAAATGTATTAGCTCTTACGGTAGGTGTTTTTCTACTTCAATGAATTTCATTTACCAGAGGTTGGCATAATCTCTTAAAGGTTTTGGTACATTGTCATTAACTTAATTTTCTAAGTTATTATGTATAGTATTTGCCATTTCTTGAAAATTATGAATCTATTTTTGTTTTCTAATTTTTCTAATAGTTCTCTCAAACTCAAAATCATAAGGTGCTAAACCTTCAGATCGTGCACCACACATACACTTTTTAAAGATAAATATTAAAACAAGCAAAACACACTAACTAAAACAGTAAATACATCTTCCTTTTTTTAATAATTTTAAATACAAGAACGAATATAAAAAACTACACTATAATTTTTCTACAATTAAGAATTATTATTTTACTAAGTCAAAAAGGTTTCGTTGCTACGGCATTAAAAACTTGACCCATCCCACAATTACGTAAATATTTAATTTCAAAGATACGACCTAAAGCTTGACCCAACTTATATTTAGTGACTAGTGTACAGAATTAAATATGATATAAAGATGATAAAAAGAATTTATACACTAGAGATATTACACAAGTATACGTATCATTTCAAACAATATAGGATTTTCTTTAAAACCCCAGTTTCTATCCCACAGGAAAACACCAAAACTCTTATAAAATTGACTTCAATTAAACTTACTATTAATTATAGAAAAACTTATATATGAAATGATCACAAGTTTTTGATAAATATCTAATCCTACAGAATTAAAGGAATGTTATTATGTTAAGCAAATGTAAATGTAAATGTAAGACTATTTAAAAAAGGTTTTAAAATGCAAAGTTACCACTACTCTAAACTAATAATATATGAAGAATTAAAATTTATACAAAACATCTTTCCCCTTGCAATAAGTTTATAATTAGTGTAGGAAAATAATTTTAAAATATATCTAAGGTATTGTGTTAAATAGGAACAATTCTATTCTTTATCTTGGTCAAGTGTACAAAGAACATTGGCTAATCCAGAGTTTGGTCCCTAAACTCATGGTTAGGCTGAGAAGATACTAGTTGTCACTCTAGAGTTCCCACTTCCCCTCCCTTAAGGGCTAACATATCGCTTTAGTTTTCAAACACTTGGACCAAATTGGGGATTTTAGTTTGTCACCCTAAATTCTCTAATTATACGCCCTTAAAAAAAATTTTTCCATATATATTTGCACTTAACCTCATGGACTACATTCTTATCCATGAGACTAAATGTGATTCTTCCAATATTGGAACATAGCCCATAACAATGAGTCAGTATATTTTACAACAAACTTGAACAAATCAATTGGCCAGATTGACAAGTAAATGAAACATAGATTTTGAATCATGACAACTTATGAAATTTTAAAAGCACTTTTATAAAACTACATTACTACACATAATTATTCCTCATTGTAGGCAGAAAGACAGGAAAATACTCAGATCTCATGGGAAATAAACAAAAACACATGGATTTATAGATAAATAAAAGTTTACAAGATAAGACAAAGTAAAATAAATAAAGTACACTACTTATCTTAAATACTTTCCCAAGAAATACTTCAAGTTCCTTTGAATCACTCACTCTCCTTACAATTCACTCTAAACTTACTTAGAATCTGTAGTGTAGAATATATCTCTCACTTCTCTTCTTATCCTCCAAATCTACAACAAGCCTTCAAGAATTTCTCCTCTCTAGAAATAATCCACTTCTCTATAATAGACTCCCTTTTCTTCCTCCCAAAAGTCTCTCTTTTGAACCTAAAGAAGTCTCTTTAAATAGATCTCTCAAAATCTACAAGAGTTTTTTCAAAATTCATCCAAATTCAATGGATCTTCTAGATAATCGCCGCTGGCGCCTAGGCGTCGTGCTTTCTATTGTCTGTTGCCTAGGCGCCATATCAACGTTGGCCCTTTTGCTTCATTTAACTTCGATTAGCTCCATTTTTTCTCCCTTTGCTTCATTTACTCCATTTAGTGTACCTGCAACCGGTTAAGATCCCATGATTCCATCATCTCAGCACTATTATTTTCTCTTGAGTTTACTTAGTTTAAACAAGTTATTAAGCTCATTTAAACCAGAGAAGTCTCACTAGCAACTGTAGGTTACCTTATCCAAGAATTCCTCACAAACCCAAAAGGAGTGCATTATGTTTGTTCATTATGTTGAAAGTGTGTTTTTGTTATTTTTGTTTTTTTACAAGTATGTATTAAGTAAGGAAAATGCTATAAGGTAAATAAAAGATCTGTAGTACATAAAATGTAAAAGCGTATCTAGGCTTCTGCTGTCGCTGCATGGTTAGTATCATAAAACATTATATAATTTATAGGGAATTTAAATAAATTATAGGAAAATAAAATAGGAACATTCAATATGAAAAGTTGAAAAATGAGTTGAAAGAAAACACAAGTAAAAGAAAAATTGTAGTCACATATGAAAGATGAGGACTAGGTGTAAGACATTGGTAAAGATTTAGAGCTAGACGGTGTGCTTCCCAATCTTGAGTAAGAGCTACCAACCCAATAAGCTATGGAGGGCGGTCCCTAACATCGATCCAAGTGATTAACAGTGGATCTTTATAATTTTTATTATTAATTTAATTTTCAAGCATGTACAATTTACTTTTGTAGGCAAAAGTAATTATGTTGTGAAAAGGATTGTTGTTTGAAATATTTTTGCAAAATTGTATAGTCCACAGGTTATTACTCTAATCAAGCTAGGACTACTGTCAACCTAATAGTATCAGGGGTGAAAATATTATCAAGAGTTGGGGAATAAGATCCATTTTTCTATCCTCCTCTTATTAATGATCCTTAAGGTAGGAGATATTATTCTAAATCCCACTTTGTATCCCTCGTTTATCACACATTAGCATTATCTTCATCACCCTAGCCACTTATACCTCAGACTTACACAAGTCCGATGATTCATATGTGGCATAAAAATGATCCCCAGTTGCTCACAAGGATTTAAATACCTTAGGGAAGACTCAAATCCTTGAGCTTTGGGTCATAAATGTAGGATAAGTATAAAAAGGAATTTTTATTGAATTAGATGAATTAACTGGTCCCGAGGCATAACTTGATGGGTCCCTAAAAGTTTTAAGGATGATTTTTCTTAACAAAGCATAATAAGTTCAATTGTCCTTCAAAATATGCAAAAGATTTAAAAAAATGTCTAGGGCATAACCCTAAACAACTTTTAAAGTCTTCTGAATCATTTCGAGTTCATTTAAACTTAATGTTGTTAAATTGATCACCTAAAGTTAAACTAAGATCCAGTGGGGATATTTTAACTTATGCTCAATAAATCTTGATATTTAATTATCCCATGAGAGGGGTAATTAGGTATTCATTTGATGTTTTACGTAGGAATTATGTGAGTGGGTGCCCTTAAGGCATGTTAAATCATTAAGGATCTTATGCTTATGGTTAAAGCTGGGCTTTTAGTGCTTTAAAAAAATTCATGATTGGTTATGCTTTCCTTTTCTAAATCTCATTAGGCAGATTTAGATCAGACCTAGTTCACTACTATGCCCTTAAGTTTTCTTTTATGGACAAATTTATAACAAAAATAAAATGTTGGATTAAATAAATCTAATTCTTATTGAAAGATCAAACTTATCATCAAATCACCTTTGAAGGGCTTTAAATGAGTAAATTATTATCTTCCTAGATCAAGCCCACTACCTTAGGATTATTTAATTAGATCAACTCCCTTGTTGATGAGTTAGTTTCTACCTCTTGAACCCTCATGTTTCAAACATATAAGAGAGCTCATCATGATCAATATTACCCATTACCCTTTAACTTGGCCTAAATTTTAATTTGGGCATCAAATTCCATAATTACCATTTTGCCTTTATGGCTCTCCACTTCATAATTTATTAAATTTAACTCAAATGACCTTGAAATTTTCTTGGTACCTCACTATAAGTCAATTAAAATATCAAAGCAGAAATTATAAATTTCTAATTTTTATGGAATTATTAATAATTATTTTAACTCAAAAATAAGGATTTTTAAGGTTAATTCATTTAGTTGACCAAAAAAATTCCTTTATCCTTAAGAAAATTACTGGAGTTCAACCTAGATTAGAGGACCTCTCGGCACTATTTTCATAATTTTTTCATTTTTATTTTAGTTATTATAATTATTTGTTGATTTTGATGGTTAATTAAATAGAAAATATTATTTAATCTTAAAATTATTTATATATTTTTCTTTAGTTCCTCTATGTTTGGAGAATTTAGAGAAACAAATTTTACATTTTTTTCATTTTTATTTTATTTATTGTAATTATTTTAGTGCAGAATTAAAGAAAATACATTTTAGGCATTTAAAGAAATACATAACTATATTAAAAAAATTGGAAAAATATTTTAAGTGGTCCCAAATGATCGGGGAATAATTTGTGACATTTTGTTACATTTTTGTATTTTTGTGATTTTTAATTATTTTAATTATTTTTAAATTAAAAATAGCCCAAAATGGACTTTTAATTTTAACTTCAATTTTATTTTTTTGGGTTCCCCTAGTCACAAGGAACACTCCGAACCAATTTTCATAATTTTTTGAATTTCCTTTAAATTTTTATAATTACTTTAGTGTGAAATTTCTATCTACTTAGAAAAATACACTTTGTTATCAAAAATAATTTTTATGACTTTGAAGTTTTTAGAGGGACCTTAAGATGTTATTATCTCCACTGAGATCATTTTGGTGATTTATTGAAATATTTGGTATTTTCTCAATTTTTAAGAATTTTTTATTGACTTAAAATAGGCAATTATATTTTGGACACTTTAAATTTGGATTTTATTTTTCCTAGGATCCTATGATCACAGTGAACCTTCAAAACCAAACTTTGTACTTTTCTTATTTATATTTTAGTTTTTATGAATTATTTAATTAACATAAGGGTACCTAACATGGAAAATTAGGGCTTTTAAGGTTAAAGGTGTTCTGTGGCTCTCAAAAAAACAGAGAACACTTTTAACCAATTGAAGAACAAGCCCACCAAATTTTATGTTATGGATGCTCATATTTAATTACATAAAATTGAAACAAGTTTTGGGGTCTTTAATTAATTAAAAAGATGCATAACAAACAATTTTATTTTTTTAGATCATAAAATTTTCCTCTGTTCACTGAGCACATGAGTATCTTTATTTTATTTTTATGATTTTTCTACACCAAGTTATGCATTTCTAAAATTTTTGAAATTAATCAAATAAAAAATACCTTATTTTTCTTTCTAATTAGCCACGCGACACCTACCATCCCGAGGCTACAGGACAAAATTCTCCAGAAGTCCACCGACAGCGCCCTTGAGGCCGCCGATGGCGAGCTCAGCGGTTATGCCTACTCAGGATTTGGATAAGGCCAAATTTTGAAGGGATGCTTAGGCAACTCTTGGGAAAGCTCATCCACAACTTTAAAAGGCTATTTTGGCCGAAAATTGGAGAGCCTAGAAGAGGAGAGACTCAAAATTGAAGTGTGAAACAAGTATTGAGAGTCTAAATTGTGAGGAATTCTTCAAGAGCTTGTAAGAGTAGAGGGAAAGTGAGAGATTTCTTCCTCTTTGCTACTTCGAAGAGGAATTTGTGTGCTGTAAAGAAAGGAAGAGATTCAGAAGAACTTCGAGGAGTGTTCTTGCGAAGAAATTAGAGATAAGTTATTTACTTGTTATAGTTCGTATAACTTTGATTTTATATATGAATTTTGAGTTTTGTTGTATTTTCCCCATGAGATCTGAGTAGTTTTCTCTGTCTTTCTCCTTGTCTCAAGATTTGTGAAATGGTGACTTGAATTGGTGAAGCCATGAAAATGTTTATGAAATTGTGATGATCTTTTCACTTTGATCTTAATTTACTTTCAATTTGGCCAATTGATTTGTTAAAATATGTTGAGTTTTACAACTAAAGTGAAGATTACATCCAAGATTCAGGGAGGTCAAAGCCCTTGGAAGTTGGGTGCAAATAAATAGGGAAATAATATTAT
>JXCR01144098.1:219169-235771 GCA_002079205.1 Phalaenopsis hybrid cultivar | reverse complement strand
TCATTAGTATCATTAGTTATTTAATAGTTATTAAAATTATATATTTATTTCAATTGCCTATTAGTGACAGATAAGCAAATTGAACTTCGTTGTTATGATTAAAGTATTACTTTTCTAAAATCTTAGTTTGCAGTTCTAAACCACTCCCTATGGGATCGATATCTAGGACTCCATTAGAGCCCTATATTACTTGAGCGATATGTATGCTTGCGTTGATAAGTGTGACTTTACAATTATTGAATATTTATTACGTCCATATTTAACTTATACTTTTGAGCATATATAAAGTCGTCGGCCAAGTTTTTGGCATCTTTACCGGGGAGTGAGTGAGTGAATGATTGAGTAAAATCACAATTAGAGTAACGGACAAATTAGGATTATTAGAAAAGTTTTACTTGAATTGCAACTTATTTTTGTATTTAGTTAATTATATTACTATGTATTGATTTCAAATTGTATGCGTAAATTTGGACTACCCTATGATTCAGAATTAGAACGCACTGTTAGAAGGATTAGAAGATTAAGAAGAGAACCTAAAAATCCTGACACAATGGAAAACAATGTGAACAATCAAGGAATAGAAAATGAACACCAACCTAGACCTCTACGATACAATGGAAAACAACATGAACAATCAAGGAATAGAGAATGAACACCAACCTAGACCCCTGTGAGATTATGCAAATCCTACAACAGATGAAATTCACTTATCTATCCAAAATCCTGACGTAGTTGCTAATTCATTTGAGCTTAAACCTGTTATTATCCAAATGATACAAAACAATCAATTTGGAAGTACACCAAATGAAGATCCTAACTTACATCTCACTAGTTTTTTAGAACTATGTGCTACTTTTAAATATGACAGTCTCAAACAATGTTGTTAGACTTAGACTTTTTCCTTTTTCACTGAGGGATAAGGCTAAGATGTGGTTAAATTTGTTAGCACCAGGATCTATTAGAACTTGGGGAGAACTTTCACAGAAATTTCTATCCAAATATTTCCCTCCATCCAAAACTGCTAAACTTAGAAATGACATAACCTCGTTATGTCAGATTGATGGAGAGTCAATATATGAAGCTTGGGAGAGATTTAAAGATCTTCTTGGGAAATGCCCTCATCATTCATTACCAGATTGGTTGATAATTCAAAAGTTTTATAATAGATTAGTGGGATCTCTTAGATCAATTATAGAGGTTGCGGCTGATGGTTCTTTGATGTCAAAAANCGTTAATAGAAGAGATGGCTACCAACAATTTTCAATGGCCCTCTGAAAGGGTAAATCCTAAAAGAGTACCTAATATCCACGATTCTGATGCAATATCTATTTTAGCTTNATCCATGATTTTGATGCAATATCTATGTTAGCTTCACAGATTGCAGCAATATCAAAGAAATTAGATCATTATAGAATGAATTATTCTCCAACCCCTACTATGATGGAAGAGAATTCATTTGGGANAAATCCTAAAAGAGTAGCTAGTATCCATGATTCTGATGCAATATCTATGTTAGCTTCGCAGATTGCAGCAATGTCAAAGAAATTAGATCATTATGGGATGAATTATTCTCCAACACCTCAATGATGGAAGAGAATTCATCTGGGCAATTTGTGGATGTTCAACTTTCATATGAGACTTTAAAGCTATTAATAGACCCAACAACCCTTATTCAAACNTCATGATTCTGATGCAATATCTATGTTAGCTTTGCAGATTGCTGCAATATCAAAGAAATTAGATCATTATAAGATGAATTATTCTCCAACACCTCTTATGATGGAATAGAATTCATCTGGGCAATTTGTGGATGTTCAAACTTCATATGAGACCTTAAATGCTATTAATAGACCCAACAAACCTTATTCGAACTATTATAACCCACGTTGGAAGAATCATCAAAATTTTAATTGGAATAACAATTCTTCTACAAATCAACAATGGGAAAACAACCCAGTAAACCCATTAGGAAATTCATCCAACCAAGGAAATGTTAACTGTAGACCTTCTTGTCCTCCAGGATTTAACAGTAATACTCAAATTAAGGAGAAGAAGTTATCAATGGAAGAGCTGATATTAAACATGGGTCAACAATTACAGAATCAAGGAAATCAATTACAAATTCATGACAATTACAAAATCAAGGAACTGCTATTAAGAATATTGAAAACCAATTAGGGCATATCGCTACGGCGCTTAGTAACCGAAAATTAGGAACTTTTTCTAGTACTGTGGAACCAAATCCTGAAGACCAAGGAAAAGAACAAATCAAAGCAATACAATTACAAAGTGGAAAAGAATTGGAAATAAGGGTGCANTATTCAAACTATTATAACCCAGGTCGGAAGAATCATCCAAATTTTAATTAGAATAACAATTCTTCTACAAATAAATAATGGGCAAAAAACCAATTGAACCCATTAGGAAATTCATCCAACCAAGGAAATGTTAACTATAGACCTTCTTATCCTCAAGGATTTAACAGTAACACTCAAATTAAGGAGAAGAAGTTATCTATGGAAGAGCTGATATTGAACATGGGTCAATAATTGCAGAATCAAGGAAATCAATTACAAATTCAAGGAAATCAATTACAAAATCAAGGAACTGCTATTAAGAATATTGAAAACTAATTGGGACATATCGCTACTGCACTTAGTAATCAAATATTAGGAACTTTTCCTTGTACTGTGAAACCAAATCCTAAAGATCAAGGAAAAGAACAAATCAAAGCGATACAATTATGAAGTGGAAAAAATTGGAAATAAGAGTGCAATAAGAAACAAAAACTGAAAAAGAGAAAGTGGATTNTGGCTAAGTAGGCCATGGAGGATTGGAGGAGGTTCATGCAGGACATGAAGATTAATAAAAGGAAGGTTTGTGCTCATAAGGGGGATGGGAACTTTCGTTACAAGAAATGGCATAGAATCTTGGTTGGTGATGTAGTTAAGGTTGAGAAAGATCAATTTTTTCTGCTGATTTGTTACGGGATATGTTATGTGGAGACTATGAATTTGGATGGGGAGACAAATTTGAAGGTGAAGAGAGCACTAGATGTGACCTTGCCTTTTGATAATGAGAACTCGTTCAAGGATTTCTGTGCCACCATGAGGTGTGAAGACCCCAATCCTAGTTTATACACCTTTGTGGGAAATTTGGAGTATGAGAAGCAGGTTTATTCTTTGGATCCAAACCAAATTCTTCTGAGAGATTCAAAACTGAGGAACACATCTTACATCTTTGGAGTGGCTGTTTTCACTGGTCATGATAGCAAGGTCATGCAAAACTCAACAGAATCACCATCAAAGCGGAGCAGCATTGAGAAGAAAATGGATTACATTATATACATTCACTTCACTCTACTTGTTTTAATTTCATTAATCAGCTCAATTGGATTTGCAGTATATACTAAGTTTGGAATACCAAATTGGTGGTACCTTCAACCAGAGAAAGCCTCCACTTTGTACAACCCATCAATGCCTACATTATCTGGCATCTTCCATCTCGTGACTGCTCTCATCCTTTATGGATATCTCATACCGGTTTCCCTCTATGTTTCTATAGAAGTTGTGAAGGTCTTACAAGCCATGTTTATCAACCAGTATATTCAGATGTATGATGAGGAGACAGGAAAGCCAGCACAAGCCAGGACCTCAAATTTAAATGAGGAGCTTGGGCAGGTTGATATAATCTTGTCTGATAAAACAGGCACACTGACTTGCAACCAGATGGACTTTCTGAAGTGTTCTATTGCAGGAGTGTCTTATGGTGTAGGTTCTAGCGAAGTGGAAATGGCTGCTGTAAAGCATATTGCCTCAGAGATCTCTGGTTCTCCTAGTTGGAATTGCTTCCCAGCAGATTATTGGGATAACAATAAGGATGACTCTTCAATAATTGAACTGGAGGGTGGCATTACCAGAAAGATTGAGAGAGATCCCATGCCTAAGATAAAGGGTTTCAGCTTTGAAGATGACCGTTTACTGCAAGGAAATTGGGTTCAGGAACCAAATGATGGGGCCAATATAATGTTCTTCAGGGTTCTTTCAGTTTGTCACACAGCAATCCCCGAACATGATGAGGAAACTGGTAACTTCACATATGAGGCGGAGTCACCTGATGAAGGAGCTTTTCTTGTTGCTGCTAGAGAATTTGGCTTTGAGTTTTATAGAAGAACTCAGTCAAGCGTGTTCATACGAGAAAGCTATCCAAATCCTTCCGAAAGGTTAGAAATGTGATGATTGTTGATATTACAATATTTTATCTTTTCGCAAATTGTTCTGCTGAGATTCTCTTTTTTGGCAGGGAATTTAAGATTTTGAATCTAATGGAATTTAATAGTGAAAGGAAGCGCATGTCTGTCATTGTTCAGGATGAGACTGGGCAGATAATTCTTCTCTGCAAGGGTGCAGACAGGTTTGTTCTTTTTTATTTTTAATTATTGATCATCATTACATGTAAACTCTACAGCTTCTGCTACCATCAAAGAAAGAGAAATTAATGAACATCCACAACTTAATATGAATTGATCATTTTAGTTTTCTTATGTTTTAGGAATTTGATTAATTATAATTAGTCCTTCAAATGCACGCAGCATTATTTTTGATAGACTGTCAAAAAATGGAAAAATGTATGAAGCAGATACGATGAAGCATCTGAATGAATTTGGAGAAGCAGGCTTGCGCTCATTAGCTTTGGCATACAAAGTTTTAGATGAATCAGAGTATTCAACTTGGAATACAGAATTTCTCAGAGCAAAGGCTGTCATTGGACCTGATAGAGATGCTCAACTAGAGCATGTTGCTGATATGATGGAGCAGGAATTAATCCTCATAGGAGCTACTGCTGTTGAAGATAAACTACAGAAAGGGGTAAGGATTTATTATCATTTTGTAATTTTTTCTTTTTTGCTTTTACCTCATCCATAATCATTTTTGTTTGTCAAAGGTTCCTCATTGTATAGACAAACTAGCACAGGCTGGTTTGAAGATCTGGGTTCTAACTGGTGACAAGATGGAAACTGCCATAAACATAGGGTATTTCTCGTTGACAATCAATTGGAGAAATTTCACACCTAGCTTTTTTTTTTCCCTTAACCCAAGTCATGTAAACGATAACAAAATATTGCTATTGCAGGTATTCTTGCAGCTTACTTCGTCAAGGAATGAAGCAGATATCCATATCAATAATGAATACAGATTTTATAGAACTAGATGCAAGGAAGGTGAGATTTTTTTTTCGTGTTAAGTGTTGATAATCTCTACAGCATATTGCCAACGTTGTTGATTTATAGCAGGCTTTCCTTTCATGCTTGATGTTTGAACAGACTATTAAAGATAATATTTCGCTGCAAATCACCAATGCTTCTCAAATGATCAAGCTAGAGAAGGATCCTCATGCAGCGTTTGCTTTAATCATTGATGGGAAAGCCTTGAGTTATGCTTTGGAGGATGATATGAAGCATCATTTTCTTGGTTTAGCTGTTGATTGTGCTTCTGTCATATGCTGTCGGGTTTCTCCAAAGCAGAAAGCACTGGTATTTTTGTATTTAAATTGTGGCCATCATTGCTTTAGCAGAATAAAAAGTTAATCTATGTTTCAATCTTATTCTAGGTAACACGGCTTGTGAAAGAAGGAACAGGCAAAACTACTTTAGCAATAGGAGATGGTGCAAATGATGTTGGCATGATACAAGAGGCGGATATTGGCGTTGGGATTAGTGGAGTAGAAGGAATGCAGGTTCGTTCATTTGTTTTGTAATTTTGTTTTCTGAACAAATATCAGTTCCACAGTAGACATTTTTCTCTTTTTAGAACCCATATTTGAATTTCTGCCTTGCTTGATTTTAGGCTTTCAAACCAATCTATAATTTTTTGTGCTTTGTATAACTTTAATGTATGCTCTAGTTTTAGTTCAGTATCATATTATTTATGGGTTCTACAGGCTGTTATGGCTAGCGACTTCTCTATTGCTCAATTCCACTGCCTGGAAAGGCTTCTTGTCGTCCACGGCCATTGGTGCTATAAAAGGATTGCACAGATGGTAAGCAGCAAGATAATTATGGTGCTACAGCTTTTATACACAGCTTCCTGAACATGCAGTAAAATATCTTGGGAAAATTTACACACATACGTACATTGCTTATGTATTTTCATATCTCACACCTAAACTTTTCATGTTTGCACCATATCTCTCAAATCTTTAATATAACATAAAAAATAGCACTATTAAACATTTGAAAGCTATGGATGTAAATATGAAACTTTAGGTGTGAGATATTTAAATACATAAGAAGTTTGTGCTATGTATGTAAATGCCCCAATTATGTTTGAATTAATACTTCCCTGAACCTTTTTCATTTGAATGCAGGTGTGCTATTTCTTTTACAAGAATATAGCCTTTGGCCTCACTTTATTTTATTTTGAGGCATACTCTGGCTTTTCAGGACAATCGGTCTATGACGACTGGTACACGATATTATTCAATATCATTCTCACATCATTACCTGTTATATTACTAGGAGTATTTGAGCAGGATGTGTCCTCTGAAGTATGCCTACAGGTTTGATTCAGTCTATTAGCCGTTATATAAATTTGAATCAGAACAACAATTGATATGAATAGCTAATTCTTTTAATGCACAAGCTTTATTTAATTAGTGGTTTAACATGTCCATTGTAGTTCCCAGCTTTGTACCAGCAAGGACCCAATAATTTGTTCTTCAATTGGTCGAGGATCATTGCATGGACGGCGAATGGTCTCTACTCATCTCTTGTCTTGTTTTTCATCAACATCAGCATCTTCTATGACCAAGCGTTCCAGTCTGAAGGGCGAACTGCTGACATGGCTGCCATGGGAACTACCATGTTCACCTGTATCATATGGGCCGTAAACTTGCAGATAGCCCTCACGATGAGCCACTTGACATGGATTCAGCATCTCTTTGTGTGGGGAAGCATCGGCACCTGGTATGTCTTCCTTTCCTGCTACGGATTGATGTCGCCGTTCATCTCCGGGAACGCCTTCCACATATTAATCGNCATGGCTGCCATGGGAACTACCATGTTCACCTGTATCATATGGGCCGTAAACTTGCAGATAGCCCTCACGATAAGCCACTTGACATGGATTCAGCATCTCTTTGTGTGGGGAAGCATCGGCACCTGGTACGTCTTCCTTTCCTGCTACGGATTGACCTCGCCGTTCATCTCCGGGAACGCCTTCCACATATTAATCAAGTCTCTCGGCCCGGCTCCAACATATTGGCTCACAACCTTCCTTATGGCGGTGGCGTGCAACATTCCTTACTTTGTTCAACTCTCCTACCAAAGATTGTTCCATCCACTGGACCACCATGTGATTCAGGAGATGAAGTACTTCAAAAAGGATATTACGGACGAGTGTATGTGGACAAGAGAGAGCTCAAAAGCGAGACAAGAGACCAAGATTGGGTTCACTGCCAGAGTAGATGCTAAGATCAGGCAACTGAAGGGGAAGCTCCAGAAGAAAGTTTCGTCATTGGGTGTGATTCCTTGAACTGCAGGGTTGGTCATTTGTTGTGCTTCTTGTTTGAGNTAATCAAGTCTCTCGGCCCGGCTCCAACATATTGGCTCACAACCTTCCTTATGGCGGTGGCGTGCAACATTCATTACTTTGTTCAACTCTCCTACCAAAAATTGTTCCATCCACTGGACCACCATGTGATTCAGGAGATGAAGTACTTCAAAAAGGTTATTACGGACAAGTGTATGTGGACAAGAGAGAGGTCAAAAGCGAGACAAGAGACCAAGATTGGGTTCACTGCAAGAGTAGATGCTAAGATCAGGCAACTGAAGGGGAAGCTCCAGAAGAAAGTTTCGTCATTGGGTGTGATTCCTTGAACTCCAGGGTTGGTAATTTGTTGTGCTTCTTGTTTGAAAAAAAGCTAATGGCATGTTATTTTATTCATATCAATTTAATGCATAATCGTTGGGTTATAACTAATTTCTTGAACTCAAGTATTTAAGTATTCTAGCGACCTTCTTGTGGATTTTTTGTTGAAGTGTCTCCGTATAGAGCCCGAGAAGTTTTTGTTGGATAAACTTGCACCCTTACATGTAAAACCACTGCCGCTTCAATTTTTGGTCCTTTCAACATTGCGCGTGTATTAAAGTAAATGCTTATGGCCTTACTGATTTCTTCTTTTTTTTTAATGATCTATGCATTTTTCATGTGAAAATTTTGTCTATATTTATTTATTTAATAATTTTGAATGCAAAGGTGTCCTATGGATCACACCCAAAGAACATAGCATTGGTCACATGAGTGGAAGAGAGAGAGAGTATAGGGAACAATAACACAAGTTCTCTTTGAATGCATTTAGTAGCATTCAGTAATTGCTTCTTAAAGAAATGACTCCAATTTATAGATCAAAGTGGGTGTTTTGTAAGCTACATATTTGTCCCTATTCTAATAAGAATATTACAAATAATATTGCACTGTTTCACCTTTACATATTTGTAATTGATTTCAGGATCTTTTAACATTCATAGTTGTTGTTGGCACCATTTCGTATTCATAATTATTTAAAAGAGGGTATTAGTGACCCAATGATGCTAGCATTTGGTCATCTTATAACCATTTGGTCAACTATAAGGTCTTCGATCAGCCTTCTGGAAGGAAATCCCTGTAGAGGCCTCCTTATCATTAAGTTGAACTTAGACAATCGGGCTGAGTGTGCATCACCATAATCTGATGAGCAACTCTCGTTAAGATAAGTGGTGTTCACAGAAAGTTGGAAATGTGCTCTAAATAACAACCATTGGATCAATTTGCGAATGATCTCATAATCGATTGAGGGAGCTGATTACACACAATCATGCCTTAGATCGGGTGCCTAATGTGCCTTCCCTTGACTGTACTATATCCTATATATATGGTTAAATAGAAAAATAGAGTTGCATTAATCATTTCCACTCCTTTCTCCTTTTGGTCGATTTGTTCTAGAGTTCGATGACCTCCAAATATTCTCCCTAGCTATTTGGTTCATTGAGGGTGACTAAGCGATCAACCTTAACATCATTCAATGTGGAGTAATTAGACGACACTTGTGTCTGGGACACAAGTGTCGTGCTCGAGCAAGTTAAGCTATAGGTTAGGGCGACCGATTACTTAGGTGACGACCTGATTTTCTACCTAGACTAGGGGTGTAAGCAAGACGAATCGAGCTCAAGCCACCCTTAGTTTCAGCTGGAGCTTGTTTAATTTTATCGAGTTTGACCTCGAGCTTGAGCTTTAAGTCCACGAGTTTAAGCCGGCCAGGGAGTCAGGTTTTCTATTATAAAAGAAAGAAAATATTAATTTAAGGTGGTGTTATAAGAAAATGATTGATAGAGAGATCAATTAAAAGACAAAAAATAAAAAAAAATCACTGAAAATTAAATACAATAGATTATTTTTAAATAAATTTTATTACTTCAAAGATAAATTCTTCAAACATAATACATTTTGAGTATATTTTATATTAATTTGCTTAAATGATCCAGCTCATGTGCTAACTAGTTGAGTCAGGGCTACCTTAAGCTTGGCTTGTTAGATCATCAAGCTCCATTCATGAGCCACTTATCGAGTTGAGCTCAAGTCAAATCACTGACTAGAGGAAAATATGTTGAGTTTTTCATACCTATTTTTTATTGTTTTTAATGACATTGCACTTTAGGGCTACCTTAAGCTTGGCTTGTTAGATCATCAAGCTCCATTCATGAGCCACTTATCGAGTTGAGCTCAAGTCAAATCACTGACTAGAGGAAAATATGTTGAGTTTTTCATACCTATTTTTTATTGTTTTTAATGACATTGCACTTTAAAGAAATGTATTTTTGATGTTTTGTTGCAGTAATGATGAATTAGGGTTNTATGTGAAATTTATGAAAGATATTTTGAACAAGAAAAGGAAGCTCACGGATAATGAAACTGTTGCACTTAGCGAAGAGTGCAGTGCAATCATTCAAAAAAAGTTCACAGACAACAAAACTGTTGCACTTAGCGAAGAGTGTAGTGCAATTATTTAGAAAAAGTTCTAGAAATTAAAAGATCCTGGCAGTTTCACTATACCATGTGCTATTGGTGAAAAATTTTATGGAAGAGTTTTATGTGATTTGGGATCCAACATTAATCTTATGCCTCCGCTTTATGTGATTTGGGAGCCAGTATTAACCTTATGCCTCTATCAATTTTCAAAAGACTAAGCTCTCACCTACTTCTGTAACTCTTCAATTAGCAGACCGATCAGTTACATATCCTAAGGGAGTTTTAGACCTTATGCCTCTATCAATTTTCAAAAGACTAGGATTAGGAGAAGTCTCACCTACTTCTGTAATCAATTAGCAAATTTTCAAAAGATTAGGATTAGGAGAAGTCTCACCTACTTCTGTAACTCTTTAGTTAGCAGATCGTTTTCAAAAGATTAGGATTAGGAGAAGTCTCACCTACTTCTGTAACTCTACAGTTAGCAGATTGTTCTTTCAAAAGATTAGGATTAGGAGAAGTCTCACCTACTTCTGTAACTCTACAGTTAGCGGATCTTTCTTTTATGGAAGAGCTTTATGCGATTTGGGAGCCAGCATTAATCTTATGCCTCTATCAATTTTCGTTTTATAGAAGAGCTTTATGTGATTTGGGAGCTAGCATTAATCTTATGCCTCTATCAATTTTTAAAAGGATTAGAGCTTTATGTGATTTGGGAGCCAGCATTAATCTTATGCCTCTATCAATTTTCAAAAGATTAGATTGGAGAAGTCTCACCTACTTCTGTAACTCTATAGTTAGCGGATCGTTCAGTTACATATCCTAAAGGAGTTATAGAAGAAGTGTTAGTAAAAGTGGATAAATTTATCTTTCTTTAGCAGATCGATCAATTACATATCCTAAGGGAGTTATAAGAGATGCGTTAGTAAAAGTTGATAAATTTATCTTTCGTTACATATCCTAAGGGAGTTATAGAAGATGTGTTAGTAAAAGTTGACAAATTTATCTTTTTATGTAGTTACATATCCTAAGGGCGTTATAGAAGATGTGTTAGTAAAAGTGGACAAATTTATCTTTCTTGTGGATTTCATTGTTCTTAGATAGGGAGTTATAGAAGATGTGTTAGTAAAAGTGGAAAAATTTATCTTTCCTGTGGATTTCATTATTTTAGATATAGAAGATGTGTTAGTAAAAGTTGATAAATTTATCTTTCCTGTGGATTTTATTATTTTAGATATGGAGATGTGTTAGTAAAAGTGGACAAATTTATCTTTCCTAGATAAAGAAATACCTATCATTTTAGGGAGACCATTTTTAGCTACTGGAAAAGCTATGATATACGTTCAAAAAGGAGAATTAACTATGAGAGTTAACGATCAAGAAGTGACTTTTATTATTGTGAAATCTATGAAATACCCTACTGTTGAAAGAGACAATGAATGTTTTTGCATGGAAATTTATGAACATCTATTGAAAAAACATTTCGAAAAGAAATACAAATTTGAAGAGAGTGACGAAATTATTCTGGACAAATTAGAAAATGAAGAATTAGATTATGTTCAAGAAAGATTTGAGATGTTGGATATTACGGAAAATGCTGATATNGCGTTTTATTAAAGATTTTTCAAAAATTACCAAACATCTATGCCAACTTTTAGAAAATGACAAGAAATTTGAATTTACTAAAAGCTGTTTGAATGTCTTTGAGTTATTAAAGGAAAAATTAATCACAGCCTCTATTATAGTTTCACCTAACTGGGAGAAACCATTTGAACTAATGTGTGATGCTAGTGATTATGCTATTGGAGCTTTCCTTGGACAAAGGTATGAAAAGATTTTTAAAGTTATATACTACGCTAGTAAAATTATTAATGATGCACAAATTAATTATACTGTTACTGAAAAAGAGTTACTAGCCATTGTGTATGCTTTAGATGAATTCAGATCTTATTTAATTGGAGCAAAATGTGTTGTGCATACCGATCACTCTACTATTAAATATCTAATGCAAAAGAAGGATGTTAAATCAAGGTTGATTAGATAAATACTTGTGCTGCAAGAATTTGAACTTGTGGTTATTGATAGAAAGGGAATTGATAATCAAATTGTTGATCATTTGTCAAGATTAGAAAATCAAGAATCAACTGACACTGACAATGAAATTACAGACAATTTCCCTGATGAACAACTTTATAGTATTGTGAGTGGAAAATACCATGGTATGTTGATATTGTTAACTATATTGTAAGTGATATTTTGCCACTTATTCTGACACTGCAACAACAAAGGAAATTCCTTCATGATGCAAAAGCATATTTTTGGGATGAGCCTTATATATATAAATTAAGGATCTGATTATGAGAAGATGTGTACCTTATGAAGAAACTGAGCTAATCATTCAGAAATTTAGAAAATTCATTCATGATGCAAAAGCATATTTTTGGGATGAGCCTTATTTATATAAACAATGTATTCTGATTATGAGGAGATGTGTACCTTATGAAGAAACTGAGCTAATCATTCAGAAATGTCATGATTCTAAATTTAGAGGACATTTTGGGATTGATAAAATTGAGCTAATCTTTTAGAAATGTCATGATTCTGAATTTGGAGGACATTTTGGGATTGATAAAACTGTTATTTTACAAGCTGGATTTTATTGGCCTACTATCTTTAGAGATGTTTATAGATACATAAAAACTCAAATGTCATGATTCTGAAATTGGAGAATATTTTGGGATTGATAAAACTGTTTATAAAATTTTGCAAGCTGGATTTTATTGGCCTACTATCTTTAGAGATGTTTATAGATACATAAAAACTTGTGAACGCTTTCTTATACTTTTGCTTCTCACACTATAGTTATCCTACTTACTTTTGCTAATTTTACAAGTTGAATTTTATTGGCCTACTATCCTTTAGAGATGTTTATAGATATATAAAAACTTGTGATCGATGTCAACGAGTAGGCAATATATCTATATGAAATGCCTCTAAATTTTATGTTAAAAGTTGAGATCTTTGATGTTTGGGGATTAGAATTTATGGGACCATTTATTCCTTCATTTGGAAACTTATATATATTAATTGCAGTAGAATATGTTTCTAAGTGGATTGAAGCACAAGCTTTACCTCGTTTTGATGCTAAAAGTGTTTCAAGATTTCTAATGAAAAATATTTTCACTAGATACGGAATGCCTAGAATGATTATCACTGAGGAAGGATCCCATTTTAGGAATAAATACATTCAGAGATTAGCAGAAAAGTTTAATATTATTCATAGAATCTCTACTACCTATCATCCTCAAACTAGTGGGTTAGCTGAAGTTTCTAATAGAGAGATTAAATAAATACTTGAAAAAACTGTAAACCCTATAAGAGTAGATTGGTCCACTTGACTGGATACCGCATTATGAGCTTACAAGACTGCTTATAAAACTCCTATTGAAATGACTCCTTACAGAATAATTTTTGGAAAGACTTGTCACTTACCAGTAGAATTGGAGCATAAAGCATATTGATGATTAAAGAATTCAATTATAATTTGAAAGATGCTGGTGAGAAGAGATTGTTACAATTGAATGAATTAAAGAATTCAATTATAATTTGAAAGATGCTGGTAAGAAGAGATTGTTACAACTAAATGAATTGAAAGAATTAAGAAATGAGTCTTATGATAACGATAAAATTTATAAGGAGAAATTAAAGTTATGGAATGATTGGAAGATTAACCAGAAGAACTTTAAACCAGGATAAGAAGTTTTACTTTACAACACTAGGCTGAAGTTATTTCCTGGGAAATTGAAGTCTTGTTGGTTAGGACCCTTTGCCGTGACTCAAGTTTATACTTACGGAGCTGTTGAAATTGAAGATCAGAAGACGAGAAATAGATTTAAAGTAAATGGACACAGATTAAAACCATATTATGAGGGTAAAAGACCAAATTTTAAAGAGGTTTTAATGATCAGTCAACCTGAATGACACCTAAATAGGTCGGGCTGACGACGTTAAACCAAGCGCTTTATGGGAGGCAACCCATATTTATCTTTACTTTTATCATGATTATAGTAGTTTTTATTTGAAATTATCGTTAATATGTGGTAGTATTGAGCTCTACTACTCTTATCTACCCTTGAAATATCTTAAAAATTGGATCCATGAAGAAAAATTAGAACGCATTCGGAATAGACAGAAACTGTGAAAATTTTTCCTTGAACACCGACCGTGCCCTCGACGCCGCTGACGGCGGGTTTTTCCCGTGAGTCTAGAAAAAATTAATACAGAGACACGCCGATGGCGAGACTGGTGAATTGACAGTTACTTGGGTTCAAATGGCGGTTTTTTGCGGTTTTTGTGCGGGAATTGTATTTTTAAACTCAAAAATTCAATTTGTAGTTCATATTTTCCCTCTAAAAATGAAGTGAAACTCCACTAATTTCATTCCTATGGCGTCCAATTCCCTTGATAATCCCATAATGCAAGTTTTCAATCGGCGGAAGTTTATTAGTGTGGAAGCAGCGAATCTTCAACAAGTTGCTGACGAAGAAAAGATTAATCAAAGAACGAGGATTCGTGAATTGCGAATCTTCAACAAGTTACTGACGAAGAAAAGATTGATCAAGGAACGAGGATTCGTAAATTATGGATTGAATAATCCCACAATGGATATTGAAGAAACGATAGTGCGGCAAAGATGGGAAGTGTTGTGCTACAGTACCATTGCCGTGGTGGTTCAAGTGGTGAAAGAATTTTATGCAAATTTACATGGAATGAACTAAGGAGTTGTTTATGTGCGAGGAAGATGGACACTTTCACTCCTGCACGAATCAACAAATTATACATGATAGAGAATGTTCCTGTCTGCCACTATTCCAATTTCGTCCCACGAGAAACCAAATGAATGAAATTTACTAATATTTAACGGATGAAACTGACGACTGAGAAACAAGAGAAAACGAGTATGTTAGTTTTTCTGCAACACTCCTAAATCTCATTTCGAAATACTGACACTTTTTCATTTCTACGAAACTGTTACCAACAATGAAGATCGATAAAGTTTCTAAAGAAAGTGTCATTTTGAATTATTGTATTCAAAGGAGACTGTCAATCGACATTGGATCCATATTTATGATGTCAGTTTTGGGCCTGATCGTTCATGGATCAACTTATGGGCTTGGACAACCTTCCATAATTTTCTCACTTTGTAGTCAGTTCCAAGTGTTCTATGAAAATTAGGAAAATGTACTGCAGCCTTGGAAGCCTTTGGATCCAACTAAGAGATTCCCAGTTTTTGAAGATGAAAATGACATGGCCATCATATTAGATCAATCATCTCAGAATTCACTGCCAGTTCAACTCTTAATTCCTGATAAGTCTTTGGTGATCCTGCGCCGAATCAAGAAATTGGAAAAGGAGGTACAAAATGTCATGAATGCTATTAATAATATCTCTGATTTCTTCGTTTATCTAGACTGGAGGATGAAGGAACATTTTGAGCACTCTGGACATTTAGAAGATAGCTTGATACGACTGATGAGGAGGATGAAGTTAATAGAAGAGGATTCCACTGAGTTTCCATTCCAACCCTTCTACAACCTCTTCATTCATGTGCAATCAATGGGTGATCTCAGAGGAGAATCTAGTACCGAGTCTGAAGATTAGTAGATTTATATTACTACCTATTTGTCTATCTATGTATTTTGATTTGAACTTTGTATTTGTTTTGCTTAAGAATTATGCTTGTAGATCTCTGTATAGTTGAGACTAAGCATAGGATGTTTTGTTTTCAGCGTTTTGAGTGTTGTAGATTGGATTGCGATGCTGAATTAATGTGTTGAGGTTGAGAAAATACCAAACTTAGGTATGTTATGTAACATATATTGTACCCCTTGGAATTTATATATAAATGCGATGTTTTGTGTTGTGAAAATTTATATGTGCTAAGTACATCATTTAGTCACTTAAAATTATATCTATAATGATTAAAAAGGTGTCGTTAAGGCTTGGAATTGATTGAAATAGCAAAAATCCGGAATTTGGACAAAATCAATAGAGCTCGCCGACGGCGAGATTTTCCTGAGACTTAGGACTGTAATTTCAATTGAGCGTGTTGACGGCGCCATCGACCCCGCCGATGGTGAGCTCACAAAAACACCTTTAACCATGATTTTGACCAGTAAACCGCCACTATTCATCATCTCCTTCCTCTTAAAAATGCCATTTTCGACCTAGGGCTTGAAAGATCTTGGATTGGGAGGCGATTTTAAGGCTTTTTGACACTGAATTTAATCATCTCTAGGTAAGAGCTTCACTACAAACTAAAAATATTTGATTTTCACTATGGATTTCTTCCACATTGAGGAGATCCAAAAAATTTGAGAATGTGAAGAAAATTTGGGAAGAAATTCATGGATCTTAATATTGAACTCTTAAAATTACTATTGGAAGCCATGATTAGTATATTTGAAGTAATTTTTGGAATTTTTCTATAATTTGATTAGATTGAAATGGCTCCACATCAGAGGAGAAGAGTTGAGTTTGACGAGTTTCACTTTGTCAATGCGATGGCTCAAACAAAATTTACTTCCATATTTAAAGGAAA
>JXCR01144098.1:188867-216249 GCA_002079205.1 Phalaenopsis hybrid cultivar | reverse complement strand
GATCTTAATTTACTTTCAATCTGGCCAATTGATTTGTTAAAATATGTTAAGTTTTACAACAAAAGTGAAGATTACATCCAAGATTCAGGGAAATCAAAGTCCTTGGAAGTTGGGTGCAAATAAATAGGAAAATAATATTATCGGGGGTAAAATTAGAGATTTAGAGTGATAGACTAAAATCCCCAATTCGGTCCTATCGTTTTGGTGTTGAAGTGTAGATATTAGCCCTCAGGTGAGGGTAACGTGGGAGCTTCGAAGTGAGAGTCGGCATCCTCCCAGCCAAGCCTCAAATTCAGTAAACAAGCATAGGATTAGTTAATGTTCTTTATGCCTGGACCAAAGGGTAAATAATAGTTATGCTCCTATTTAGCACAATAAAATTTGAACTAATTCACTTTATCTATTCACTATAATTTCTTGACAATGAGAAGGATACTTTCTTATATATTGAATATCACATTTAAACCCTCATTACTATCATTAGTTATTTAGTATTTATTNGGCCAATTAATTTGTTAAAATATGTTGAGTTTTACAACTAAAGTGAAGATTACATCCAAGATTCATGGAGGTGAAAGCCCTTGGAAGTTGGGTGCAAATAAATAGGGAAATAATTTTATCGGCCATAGAATTGGAGATTTTAGAGTGACAGACTAAAATCCCCAATTCGGTCTTATCATTTAGGTGCTGAAGTGTAGATGTTAGCCCTCAGGTGAAGGGAATGTGGGAGCTCCAAAGTGAGAGTCGGTATCCTCCCAGCCCAGCCGCAGATTCAGCAAACAAGCGTAGAATTAATCAATGTTCTTTATGTCTGGACCAAAGGGTAAATAATAGGTATGCTCATATTAGGCACAATAAAAATTGAACTAATTCTCTTTATCCATTCACTGNAAGTGAAGATTACATCCAAGATTCAGGGAGGTCAAAGCCCTTGGAAGTTTGGTGTAAATAAATAGGGAAATATTACTATCGGGCATAGAATTGGATATTTTAGAGTGGCAGACTAAAATCCCCAATTCGGTCCTCTCGTTTGAATGCTGATGTGTAGATGTTAGCCCTCAGGTAAGGGGAACGTGGGAGCTCCAAAGTGAGAGCAGATATCCTCCCAGTTTAGTCACAGAATTAGTAACCAAGAATAGGATTAGTCAATGTTCTTTATGCCTGGACAAAAGGGTAAAGAATAGGAAGGCTCCTATTTGACACAATATAAATTGAACTAATTGTATTAACGGTTTCCCCGGGATAGGGGCTGCCAAAATAGGAGGTATTATTAAATATTGTTTAACGTCCTCAAAGGCCCGCTGGAATTTCTCTTCCCAAATAAATTTGGTGTCCTTTTTAATCAATGTCGAGAAAGGCTGACACCTACCTGAGAGATTAGAAATAAAGTGTCTTAGATATGCCAACTTCCTTTGGAAGGAACGTAGCTGTTTCAAGGTTTTAGAGGGAGGCATTTCCAAGATAGTTTTAATCTTATCTGGATCAATCTCGATTCCCCGATGACGGACAACTAATCCTAAAAGTTTTCAGAGGTAACACCAAAGGCGCACTTTAAGGGATTCATTTTAAGGTCATATCGTCGTAACCGTTCAATCACGATCCTCAAATCGTATAAATGTTCTATTTTCAATTTACTTTTTTATAACCAAATCATCCACGTAGCATTCTACTTGATTGTGAATGAGGTCATCAAAAATCTTCATCATTGCACGCTGATATGTTGCTCCGGCGTTCTTTAGGTCGAACGACATCACTGTGTAGCAAAAAATTCCAATTTGTGTTCTAAAAGTTGTAAGCATCGCATCCTCAGGAGCCATCTTGATTTGGTTATATCCCGACGATCGATCCATGAAGGAGAAAATTTCATGTGTTGAAGCGATGTCCACCATCATTTCTGGTATAGGTAGTGGAAACTCGTCTTTTGGACATGCCTTGTTCAAATCTCTGAAGTAGACACAAACGCGGATCTGTCCATTTTTCTTTTTAATAGGTACAATATTAGCTAATCACGTGGGGTATTACTCTTCTTTAAAAAAGTTGGCGTCTATCAACTTTTTCACTTTGGCGAAGACTTGTCATTCTATTTTAAGGCGCATTCTCCTGGGAGCCTGTTTTACTGGGGTTATATTCTTGTCCACCTCAAGTTTATGGACTGCAACCTCTGCTAATAGTCCTGACATTTCATCGTAGCTCCATGCAAAGCAATCTTTGAATTCTGTTAATAGTTTGACCAATTCTACAGATTCTTCGTCATCAAGTAGAGAACTTATAAATGTAGGTCGAGGTCGTTCTTCAGTCCCAAGGTTAATATCTTTCAATTCATCGATAGTAGATTTAATTTCCTCCTCAAGTTTGAGGGAGCATCTTCTATTGGTTGATCTGTAGAGTCATCCTCGACATCGAGGCAATCCTCTTCTGACTTACTAGTAATAGCCATGCAAAATTTAGAATCATCGACTGGTCCAACTGTACCAAATCCGAGACCTTCTTTAAATTGGGAGTTCAACTTTTAGCATTCCATAGTTTTTCAAAAAGTTAAAATTTATCTTTTGGCATTCGTTTCGGTAAGTGTCCCTGTTGAATTAACTTTTGAACACAAACCATAATTTTTTAAGAAGTTGAAATTTATCTTTTGGCATTTGTTTTGGTAAGTGTCCTTGTTAAATTAACTTCTGAACACAAGGTGGTAACCAAAAGGAAATTCCATTAATTCATTAGAATCAACATCCAAATTTACATGTTTTTCAACCTTAGTAGAGGTAGAAGCACGATAAAATTTGATCGGCTTCAAACCAACACTACAAACTTCCTTGACCTCTAAACTCTCAACCTTTTGTGGAAGAATCAGAGTAAGGGTTATAGTATTCACATAGTGGTTTATCTGATCATACATTATTTCATATTCATTCCTCTCTGTATCTTCTAGGGATATCTTGTACTGAGGTTTCTACTTTGTTATCATTATTTCATCTTCAGAACTGTCTTTATCACTAATTTTGATAGTTGGCCTAGTCCGTTCAACAATTAAAGTGATCTTTCCTCGTCCGCGTCCCCAGCCTCGACCTCGAGTGCATGAACTAGAAGAACCTCTACCAACTCGTTGTAAGGGAGTGGTGGAAGGTTGTTGAAGCAGAGTTTTCTGGCCTCCTTTTTGTGATTCTTCTGAATCTTCATCTTTATTTTTCAAAATTTTGAATGAGAAGGTAGTCTTCTTTGGAGGCGCGTAGTAGGTAGCATCTTCATGAATACCAACTTCATGCATTGAAATGGTTGTAGGTCTCCCTTGATGCAATTTTCTTGACCATCTTTGCGGTATTCAATGCACTGGTATAGGGATGATGGAACCATATTGTGCTCATGAATCCATGGCCGACCTAATAGAACATTAAAAGAGGTCTCAAAATTGATATGATGAAATTTAGCGGTTGTTACGAGTTCTCCAACCTTCATAAGTAATGTAATTGATCTAAGGGCTTTTTCTCCCTTTTGGTTGAATCCTTTTAACATCATCTTATCGGCCGTAAGCTCTTGAGCTTCAATATCCAAATAGGCCGATGTCCGTAGGCTCTTCAAGTTAAGAGATGCCCTAAGATCCACTAAAATTCTAGATAACACAAATTTGTCGATGTTGATGGAGATGTAGAGCGGACGGTTGTGGTTGGCGGTACCGAGCAGCAAGTCTTCATCTGTGATGGTTACCCCTGACTTTTCTCTCAATGAGCAAACTTAATCTAAGGATGTGCTAGCCAACTGAGCTAAGAAAATTTTTGGATCAAGCAAAGTTGTAACCAGAGATTCTCTCATCTCCGTTGACAAGATCAGAGCATCGTAGATGCTTAGTCAAGCAGGCAACTTCCTAAAATGAGCTAGCACGTTGTAGTCTACTTTGTATGATCCTTCAATTTTATCTTGATTATGTGGTTCTTCCACTGGTGGAGGTGGGGGTATCTCTTCTCGGATTCTCTCATCTCCTTTGACAGGATCAGAGCGTCGTAGATGCTTAGTCAGGCAGGCAACTTTTTAAGATGAGCTAGCACGTTGTAGTCTACTTTGTAGATCCTTTGATTTTATCTTGATTATTTGGTTCTTCCACTGGCGGAGGTGGGGGTATCTCTTCTTGAGTCATTATCTGTTTTCCTTTATCTATTGGAGCTGTTCTTGGCATGTTTCGATGCAGAATGTATCTTGTTCAGCATCTTCTTGGACGATCTGCTCCAGACCTCCTTCCATTCTTCTTCAGTGTTCGTAGAAGCTTGTTTTGATGAATCTTGTATTTGATTAAGGACCCTCTTGAGTTAATCCCAAGTTGTACTCCATCCATCTGTTCTAGTATACGGATCGATCAAAGAGATTGACTCAGCTGAAACCATGTTTATGGAACCTTTTCCAAGTTGTCTCAAACACTCTTTCAGGATTGTTATATTCTCTTCCTTGAGGTTCTTCTCGCGCCAGTCTTTAAAGATGAAACACTTGTTTATAGTGTACTCAAGCAACCGGTGGTATGGGAAATAATATGGTTCATTCTTCTTATCCACCTCTTCTAGTTTCTTTGGATTAGGTAGTTTGAATTCTGGTTTCTTCATCAAGATTTTGAATAGTTTAGGTAGAGCTTCATCCTTGAAGGAATACACAAGTTTCCGTCCCTCTAACAGGGATATTCTTTTAACCGTTGTTCGAGGTGATCCCTCTTAAGACGGTCGTTGGTTGGATTGACTGCTCTGTTTCTGAGAGTACTGTAATGAAGACTGGGGATACTCTTCTGCATATATCTTTATCGATTGTTTTCCTCTGTCGACAGTTGCGACTACTCCTGATTTCTTTTCAAACACTCTGGTCACCTTAGCCTTTTCATGCGGCTCCATGTGCTTCATTTCTTCTTGAAGACTGCTGGATTTACTGAGTAGCTTCTCCACCTTAGTCTTTTCATGTGGCTCCATGTGCTTCATTTCTTCTTGAAGACTGCTGGCTTTACAAAGTAGCTTATCGAAGGATTTGATGGTGAGTCCCTTAAGCATGAAAGCTACTAGCCCATGAATGTTTTTGAGTAAAATATCAATCGCTTGATGTTTCTATAGCTGAGGTTCACATTTCATGCTAAGGTTTCTCCACCTCAAGATATAGTCTGCCAAGGTTTCGTTGGGATTTTGCTTTTCCATCATGAGCTCTTCAATAGACACGTGATGTTGTGCCCCGACAAATCTTTCACAAATAGTTGTTTCAACTCAGAAAATGTTTTAACTGACATGTTAGGTAGGTCATCGTACCAGTAGAAAGCAATCGCTGACAAGCTGCTGATGAACTGCTGGTAGAGTAGAGCTTCATTATTCCTTGTGTTGCCACGACTAGCTCGAAAATGTGCTATGTGTTGTCTGGGAATTCCAGTCCCATCGAATATCTTGAAGTTTGGGGTCAAAAAACCCTTGGGGAAAGGGACGGCATCAAACTCACCTGGGTAAGGTCTACCCTTTAAAATTGATTCACCGCCCTTGGACTGGGCTAAGGCATCTCGTACTTGTTCAACCATTTGCTTCAACTCTTTTTCTGGCATAGCACCTAACGTAGAATCCTTCTTTGGTTGTTCATCTTTGTCTGTCAAAGTAGCCTCCCTTATTTCATCTATGATGTGTATGATTTCTGGCTGATTAATCTTTGGAGAATCCAATCTTGGTGGTTGTGATTGCCTCTAAATGGTGGTCATGGTGGCCATAGTTGCAATCATCTCTTCTATTCTTTTCTCTAGTAGACTGACTTGTTTATTCCTTAGGAGGATAACCCTACGCAGCTCATCTACAGAGTTCTCTTCACTGTGTGGTTGAACCTCGCACGCAGATGTGGTAGCTCTGGTTTCGATTACATGGACATCCATGAAATCCTTCTCCAAGTAATCATTGTAATTGAAATCTTCATTGTCACTATTGACAGAAACTCCGTGATCTCGAGCTAACTCAGAAATCTCGATCATGAGTTTCTCAAATTTTTTCTCAATTATTGATTCCTTAATTTTTTTAAGATATAGAGGACCTTCATGGACATCGTCTATTTGTTCCTCCATCGCGCTAGCTATTGTCGCGATGATGTCAAGTATTTCAAGCACTGGTTTTACTTCCTGTCTTACAGGCTCACTGAACTGTATCGATACAGTGACCTTGGGAACCCATACCCTTTTAATATTCGACGATGATGTCTCAGGATGGGACGTCTTACTAGCAACATTGGTATGTCGAGGGAAGGTATGCTCCCCATGGTGTAGAGCAGCTATAGTGTCAGGTAATCGTCTTGTTTTTATTTTTGGGATTACAGGAATGACGGGTAAGATTTTCGGACCCAGTCTCAACTTAATCAGTCAGCGACCTGCGGTCCTAGTGATGGTACGATCGGTGGTGACTATAGTAGTATAAATTCGGTTTCCCAAACGGAACCAAACGGGAATGTGTGTAGGTGACTTTTCAGTCGACTTGTGAGAATTTCTAACAGACTTAACATACTTCAAAATTTCTTTTTTTATACGAGGGGAAATTGCATGTCCCACTTGTTTAAGTAACTCACTAATAGAACATCTTTCTTTAGTAGCAAGCCTTCTAAAGATTGCACTAACTCGAGTGATAGGAATTAACTTCCGTTCCTCCTCACTGTGTCCACGGAGTGATGGTAATGCAACAACAATCTTCTGGATATTGTCTTATCCATCAGTATCTATCAGAGGATGGAATATACTCACTTGTAGGAGTGGATAAATTTCTAGTAACAACTCTTCAATTTGATGAGGCTCCTTCTCAATGGGTGTGTTCTCAGGAGTCTAGGCTTTGATGGCCCTACGAACTCCTCTATTGTGGTTCCTCCTTTGAGTTCGGGTCAGTGGTACAGTCCTTGAGCTCGACCCAATTTCAAACAAAGGTGGTAGGAAAGTTAATCCTTCAGTCGGATCTTCAACGATCATCACTTCTTTCCCCTTAGCAGCAACGGGGATAGCAGGTTTGATGGGTGTCACGACGGTAGTAGCTTTAGACCTCTTGCAGGCAGAGAAGTCCTGAAGGTAGTTCAAACTGAATTTTTCAGACAGTTCTTGCATTTCCTGGAGCAGCGATCTTCATTACCATGAATGGGGCTTTCCCGAGGATGACCTCGAGATCTTCAAATCTAGCTCCAAATTTGATGGTGGGAGTGACGTTACGAGTGCTGCAGTTCGTTGACAGATTGCAAGAAAAGGTCAGCGTTGGGTAGGTCATTGCAGCGGGCTTTAAAACAGAAAGTTTTAGGGTTAGCTATATGGCCAAAGAGCTTGTAATCTTTAGTGCAAGCACTAAAAATTGAGGTTGTTCTGTAGACCAGGCGGGTCTTAATTTATGGGTATTTTTTAACATCTTTGCTTAAAAAGGTGTAAAATTTAATTAATATAAGAAAATTTCAAAGTGCACATAACACAACATGATTTGGTTTAATTTGTGAAATAGCAAATCAAATTTGGAAGGGAGATGTGAAGAAATTTTAGGACCCAATGCGAGACCCAATTAGTGGCAAAGAAAGCCCAGGTGAAATTAGTCCACCGACACAGCTATTGGGGGTATGACCCCATATAAAAATTTAAAGAGTCCTTAATGGCCTTCTGCCCACTATTCAAAGACGGTTGAACAGCTAGTTCTGAAGTCCAAAGAGTTGGTTGTACTTTGCCAAGACAGAAATAAGTAAAGTATGTCAATGGAAGAAGGGTAATTTGGTCCAAGGGGGACATGGACACATTACCGATGTGTGAAAATAATATTTCTTGATTTGTATGGAGAGAAAAGCACATCCCTAGTGGAGTCGCCAGAAACTATCGGCGTTATTTTGGGGTTGGAGGGGAGTTGCCCGTAAGAAGCTGTCGGTCACCGCAATTGAAATCTCGTCGCCCGCTTCGGAAGGATGTTGAAGTATGAAATCAAACTGACCCCATAATTTTCATAGTTAAAAATGAAAGAGCACTATACCTCAAATCGTGTATCTATCCCAAAGGATAAACATAAGACATGAGGATGAGGCTTGATCAAATAAACTAAGGAAATTATGACATCCGTTTGGTCTGCAAAACCTTTGTATTTGTCGATAAGTTCCCCTATTTAATATAAAGGATTAAATAGGGTTTATATTAAGCTGGGTTCAGACATGCTTCCTATAAGGGCAAGACCCTATAGTTAATTACATCTTAAATGACCAAAGTCACCTACGAAGACTCTCGATAAAAATCAAGAAATATTATCTTCATAGAATTTCAAAGGGTAGAACTCTTCAATGAAATCGAACGTAGAGGTGTGAAAAGGGAATGGTTCAAATTTGGAACATTTTATTGTAGAATCCAAAGGAGGAAGAACTAGGGGATGTCATTGATCCGGAGGAGAACCCCGGTGACTTCCTAAGCTATCCTAATGTTTGGTTTCAGTTTTGAGGACAAATATTTAGGTGTTTCACCCTGCCAATTTTATTAGTTAGGGCTTACATTCGTGTGAAATGATCACGCAAATAGCTTGGAAGATATGAGGATTTAGGTAGTGACAAACGACAACCTCGGAATCCTAAGGCGAGTTAGGGCTTATATTACATAGTAGGACTATACAAAGGCCTAAAGAAAAGGTGAGGATTTACTTTGCATAAGCAAGCAACCTCGAAGTTCTATGCTTTGTTTTTTAAGTCTAAGGAAGGAAGATTGGTTTAGCTGGGGAAGACAGGTTTTGTTGTTGAAGATGGCCGTGTTTAAGTCTAAGGAAGGAAGATTGGTTTAGTTGGGGAAGACAGGTTTTGCTGTTGAAGATGGTTGTGTTGCCCACCATGCTAGTCCCAAGCTCCTTGTCACGATGTGTTCGAGTTATCTAGTGTGTCAAGTTATAATGTCAAATCAAGTGGCCCTATGGTTGAAGTTCTTTAAATTTTATGAGGGCATATTAAAGTTGATTAGAGCGACACCGGTTAGGATCCTACGGTTCCCTCGTTCTAGCACCACTATTTTCTATTGGATTCACTTAGTCCAAATGAACTTACTAAACTCAACTTAATGAGTTTCATAACTTCATTTAAACTGTGGGAAGCCTTGTTAGCAACCGTAGGTTACCTCCTTCGACGGATTCTCGATCATCCGATAGAGACATCTTAATTTAGTTGAAGTTATGGTTTTGTGTGACGTTTGTGATTAAATTTTGAGTTGTTTTATATTTTTAATGTTGTGGTCGTGAGTTTTATCTTGGTTGACTTTAATTTTTGTTTTGGTTTATAGTTATGGTTAACATGCAAATTTATGTAGGTAAACGCAAGAATGAAACATGTAAGGAAAAGACAGAAGAAAGACGGTACTATAAACTGTAAAAGCGTACCTGACGACTCTTCTCGTTCCACCACCTGAAACTTAAAAATGCTTGTGAGGGCATTTATGAAGAGCAGGAAAGAGTTCTGATAAATTTCCTAACTCTATGTCATATCTTGGAAGGTCCTTAGAAGTTTAATTAAGGATGACTTTATCAAGCAAGATATATTAAGTTTAATAGATCTCCGAGATGTCCAACAGATCTAGAGAAAGAAGCAGGTCCATACTGCTTTCTCGCTGCCTGGTGGAAAATCTCGAGTTCTTTTTAAACTTATTATGTTACTTAATAATTCATCCTATAAATACCCTTAATGCTCAGTGAACATTGAAGTCCCAATTATCCTTTAGAAAGGGGTAATTATCATTTATCATTTAATTTGAAAATTATGTGAGTGAATTCCCTTGAAGGGGAACACTTAGCAAAATTTTTAATCCTAATTGGGCTTAGTGGTGTTTCAAGGATGTTTGATTTATATATGTTTATTTCTCTAATCCTCATTTAGTCAATTTTGATTTAGCCTAAGTCACCACTGAGCCCTTAAGGCTTAGGTGAGTGTCTTAGTTCATTTTGAAAAGGGTTAAACCTTAAGTGGTCATGATTCATGATTTGAATTTTATTTGAATATCAAAATAGGGGTATTAAATTGATCAATTATTGCCTTCAAAAGTCATATCCCTAAGTCTAGGATCATTTAATTTTAACAAACTTCCAATTTTTTTATGATTTAAAATTTTATTAACTTAATTAAGATAGTGGGATTGGTTTCTACCAATTGACCACTTATGTTTCAAGCATCAAATAAATCATTTATTAATCTTAATTAAGAAAGTGAGATTGGTTTCTACCAGTTCACCCCTTTGTGTTTCAAGCATCAAATAAATTATAAAGAATAGAGGTTTACCCATTCCCCTCCTTGACTTAAGCCTAAATGTTAATTAAGGCTAAATTTCCAAAATTACATATTTGCCCCTAAGGCTCTAACACCTCATAATTTGCCAAATTCAATTCAAATGACTTTGAAATTTTTATCCTAGCTCATTCATGGGTCAATTGAGGCATCAGAGGAGAAAATGTGATTTTTCAAAATTTAATTTAGTTTATTTAATTATTTGAATGCAAAAATGAGATTTTTCAAAGAAAATTCCTAACTTGACCAAGGTAAATTCTAATCTCTTAAACTTTTTACTGGAGGTAGACCTAGACCAGATAAACCTTTCAACCAAAATTAATGATTTTTTGAATTCTCTGTGATTTATTAGAATTATTTCAAGTTTTAGGTTATTTAAAAAAATAAAATATTTTAGGTGGTGAAAATTAAGTTTTGTATTTTTGAAAAATTTCTCTAAGGTCAGAGGACTTTGAGGAGCAAATTTTATAATTTTTATTTTTATTTTTCTTTGATTTATTGGAATTATTTTAGCGAAAACTCATTTGTAGCCTTTAAAAATTATTTTTAACCTTTGAAATTCAATATCTTTATTTAGAAAATCAGAAAAAATATTCTAATTGTTCCAAAGTGATTAGGAAGCAATTTAGAACATTTTCATGAGTTTTATTTTTTTTAGATTTCTATGAATTTTTAAGTACTTAAATATTTAAAATAGGCTAAAAATTAATTTTTTTTATTTTAAATATAATTTTATTTTTATAAAATATCCTTTATCACAGAGAACTCAAAAACTAAGTTTCATAACTTTTTGAGTTTTATTTTGATTTTCTTAAAAATCATTTAAGTGTCAAAAGTGGTATAAATCTTTGAAAATCAATTTAAGTTATCAAATGAACTAAAAATATTTTGAACTTTTTATGATGAGTTCTCTGGATCATAAATCACAGTGGAGATTTAAAATTACGTCATTTAAATGTTTATATTTTCCAAAATTAATTATTTTAGTGATTTAGTGTTTGTAAAATTTAAGAGTACTTTAAATGAATTAACCCATAAAATTATTTTCAAAGGTTTCTCTAGTCATGGTGGAGCTTCCAAAATTTTTTTAGGATTTTCTAGTCAATATGATAATTTTCATGATTATTTTAAAGAAATAATGTGGAATAACTTGAAAAATATGGATCTCTGTATAGGAACCTCCTCTGACTTTGGAAAAATCAGAGGATATTTCCCTTTACAGAGGCTACAACATGGAGAATCAAATGATTCAAATGATTCAAAACAGAGTTTAATTAATTAAAAATAAAATATACATAAAATGGTCTTGAAATTTATTTCACAATGTTTTTCTCTTTTTACTGAGCAAGAGGGTATTTTTATTTTATTTTTGTGATTTTTCTACACAAATTTATGGATTTTATAAGTTTGGGGGTATTTAAATAAATAGAAGCTGAGCAAGAGGGTATTTTTATTTTATTTTTGTGATTTTTCTACACAAAGTTATGTATTTTCAAGGGTATTTTTATTTATTTTTGTGATTTTTCTACACAAAGTTATGAATTTTCTAAGTTAAGGGTATTTAAATAAATATAAAAAGTTTTTTGTGATTTTTCTACACAAAGTTATGAATTTTCTAAGTTAAGGGTATTTGAATAAATAAGAAAAAGCCCTATTTATCTATTTAAACCGCGCGTGCTGACTAGATCCTAGGCAGCTCCGAAGGCATGAGTGGCGCGCTCTGGTTGGATGTCGTCATCCACATAGCTACTAACTCAGCCCGTGGTTTTTGTCTCGGAGCGCTGTCCAGCTCGATCTCCTCCATCTGTTTGACACACGCTTGATCAAACGGCTCCCCGTCATCATCCCCGATAGAATGATCTTGTGAACGTCCACTCTAAAACCCTAAGATCATAGTCTAGACTCAACCAAATCACCTTGGGTTTGATCCTATGGACTCGTCGAAGTGAGACGAACATATCCATATGGTAATCATGCAATTAAATTAAGCCTAATTAAATGGATAATCAAAATAGCCTTGGGATGAGGTGAGGTTTTATTCCTTTCCTCTAAGAAGTGAAGCTTCGACCAAAGGCGTTCGGTACATTTTTTGGGGTCTAAGGAGGCTAGGGATTGAGTCTCTTGTCTTGGTGTAAGGCCTAAGTAGGAATTCGGTCACGGTCGGATTTGGGTGTTGGTCTAAAGCTATGGTAGAGGCTCTGTGGGTGGGGGATTTTATCGGTTTTTTGCTTCTTTCATTATTTTCAAGGTGTGGGTGAAGTTAATTTGAGTTTGGTGGACTGTGGAGGTGTGTTGGGTTCTATCCTGGTTTTTGGCATGGTTTCAAGCTCAAAGTTGAGCTCCGGTAATGTGAATTGGTGAGGGAAAATGGTTGGAATGCACTGAGAGGATCTTAGGGAATCTTTGTGTGAAGTTTGGAGAGGCCTCTCTACGAAAATTCCAGCACACCTCCCATGGCTGTGGGAGGTGATTTCTTTATAAAAATGGCCTTGGGGTGGCTCCAAGGGCACAAGTTTGGGTGTATTGTGGTGCTTAGGTGGAGGGCAGAGGATCTCTTCAATTTGATTTGGATGAGCTGGCCTCTAGGTTTCATTTGGCTGAGGTTCCATGAGGGCGGCTCTTGGATTTGAGCTTTTCCGGCCACTAGGCTGGTCGGCTGGCCAGGGGGAGGTGGCTAGGAGCTCAGGGAACCTAGAGGAATCCATTACAACAATTTAATGCAAATGTGCTTTGATTTGACAAAGATATGTTAAGCATGTGAATTTTTTGAGATAATATCCCTTAATTTGGGAGACCTTTGGTCCATGGTTTGATTTAGGTGGTTCAATGGTGTTTGGACTCAGCATTAAGTCCAACTAATGGCTGGGGTGGAGTTAATTTAGTGACTTTAGGGTGGTTATGTCACATTTAGTGCATGGGTCCAAGTGAGAGAAAATGACAAAAGCTTGATTTTAGGCTAGGGTAGCCATGTCAATTGACCTAATTAATTATTTCATTTTGTGTAGATAATAATAAGTAACAACTTTGGGGAAGAATGGAAATGTTTTTGAGTTCAATTGAAAGGGCAATTTGAGGGAATTTTGAACTTTAATCAATTTTGTCATGTTGGGCTAGGCTTGGGTCTAGCATTGGTTAGCCTTGGGCTAAGTCCAAATTGATTGTTATAAATGGTCAATATGGACCTCATGAAGAGTTTCCAACATGAATTGGATGCCAATTTGGAGGTTAAAGCAATCAATTGGGTGAAATTTGGAGACTTAGCCAATTTGGGGCTAAATTTGGGAATTTTGGATTTAGGTCAAAATCAAATGGATTTGAGACTTCACCAAGGACAATTGATGGTTGATTCTAATGTATATGAATTTTATAAAGATTTTTTAACATTAATTGAGGCCAATTGACTAGTCTATGGGTTCAAATTGGTGAGATTAGGTCATATGGTCAAAAATTGGGGCTTTAACCTAACTCAAAATTGGGTTCAAATCATGGACCAATTGAGCTTACATTTGTTTTAGTTTGGTCATATCAAAAGTGAATTTGAGTTTAGGATTGGAATTGGGGTCAATTGAGGTCAAATTGATGGACATTTGAATTGGATTTGGGAAAATTTGGGTCTTTAAAGGGCAATTTTGGGGGTTTTGGTTAAAGATGGTCAAATTGGCCAAATTGGGTCATGTGGTAGTTAAGAGAAATAAAATTAGGACTATTTGGCATTGTTGGGATTCTCTGGGAATTTTTGGAATTTTCGGTCCAAGAGGGGTTATTTGGTAATTTGGGAGTGTTTTAGGGGTAAAAAGCCAAAAAGGGTATTTTGGTAGAGTTGAGGTACCAATCATCACCAACAAGCCATGGACCAATGGAAATCCCATTTTGGGTCCTCTACATAGTGGTCTTAGTCAAACCATAGCCCTAGGGCTAGTAGGTTTAGGGGACCATCTACATGAGTATCCCAAAAGATCAAGGGATCTAGGCTAGAAATTTGAGTTTAGGATTGTGAGTGAATGTGGGTGTATATGAGTGTAGTGAGTGTAGTGAGTGCCTTAGCTCCAGACCAACACCCAGGGTTAACCTTAAGGTCCAACGGTCCTAAGGGTGACTCATCTTGAGTTTCCCCTATAGTGATCCCACCTACTAAATGCTAGTGGTTAGGACCAATATGTGGAACTTCAAGTTGAGTAAAGAAGAGGTTATAATTTCTAATGGTGAGGGTTCCATGTCTAGTTTTCTAAGAATAGTCAATAGGAAAATTCTATGGCTAAACCTTAGGCTACTAAAAGGGAAAAACTAAACCTCAACCAAAAGTGATGTCAAAATCGCTACAGATTACTTCTCCAAATGGGCAGAGGCAGTACCGTTACGTGAGGTTATGACATAGCATGTCCTTCAATTTTTCAAAAGCTAAATTGTCTACCCTTTCAGAGTATCACGAAGAATAATTTAAGACAATGAGACCGCTTTCAGAAGCACAAAGATCAACAATTTCATCAAAAGACATGGGATAGATTGGAGATACTCTACAATTTACTATCCCAGAGCAAATGGACTGGTTGAAGCCTTCAACAAAACCTTGGTACAGATTTTAAAGAAAACACTGGATGAAAAAAAAAGGATTGGCACAACAAACTATTAGAAGCCTTGTGGGCTTACCGGATGACTTTCAGGACTCCCACGCAGTGTAAACCCTATATGCTTGTGTACAGATCCGAGGTCGTGCTACCGCTAGAAATCCAAACACCGTCTCTTAGAGTTGTTGTTGCCAATCAGCTCACGACAAAAAAAACTGCAAAACTCAGACTGGAAGAACTGAAAATTCATGAGGAAAAATGACTAGAAGCACAACAACAGTTGGAGCTTTATCAGGCAAAGATGATGCAAACCCATGCAAAATGGTCCGCCAAGGACATTCAAAGTTGGTGACCTCGTACTTGTGCTCAAAATGCCTATTCTTGGACGCCGCAAAATAAGTGAAAATTTTGAGCAGACTTGGGAGGGACCATTTGTCATTGAAAAGGTCTACACAGGATTAGCCTACCAGTTACTGGACTTCCATGGCGAAAGACCCATGTTACCGTTAAATTGACGATATCTGAAAACTTATTAAGCAACCTGATGTCGCTTGCCTCCACTTTCTTTGAAACTTTAAAACATTGATTGTTTTGAGGTTATCTATGTGTCCAAATGTCTATGACTGAGTCCAAATTTTGCAATTAACCTCAATATAATAAAAATTTTGAAAAATTTTAAACTTCAAATTTTTTTTCTTTCCACTTTTGAGTATAATGTTTCAAAAAATAAACAATTCATTTCACTAAAATAAGTTAAAATTCACTTTAATAAATACTTTGTTTTGTTCTTGTTCATGGCAAGTTTTGTCCTACTGATATTTTTCCAGTCATCTGTAGAAAAATGTTGGGACAAAGGCTGATCTTTGCTTTCCATGATGGTTGGAGCCTCGCACAAATGAGGAGATGGTACCGTAGGGCGGTACCATAAAATTCAACATGGATTTTAACCAGGTAGAGATGGACTACGAAGGTCCTCTCATGAATGTAGTCAGCTGTAGGGATAAAGAGGGATTACCTTCACTGTTGAGGGTGACCGCCAAAGGTAATGTATCATATAAAGGCAAGAACGTGATAATAGAGCAAGATCCAATGGAAGGGCCCAGTCGTCTGACCTCCATGGTAGCTACACCAGCTGGAGGGCTAGTAGCCGCCAATAACGAATGACTGCCAAGTACTTTGCTTTGCAAGACACAATGCTGAAATGCTAGCCGTAAGAAGCAGAGGGCTTTTCTACGACAAGAATGCAGACGCTAGAGAGAGAAAAACAACATACTCACCTCTATCCCTCAGGGGCATATTTATGATCCAGACATGAAAGAAACTTCTGCTAGCCTACCCACCACAGATGAAGAAATAGGGTTTGTGACAAAGTCAGGTACACTTTCTATTTCAGATGTTTTATGCAAGAGTTGCCCGACGTGCAACGCTAAAATATTGACTCGGATAACAGCCACGGGGGCTTTTGTAGAATAACCGGATTGCAATGTTCTACATTTACAACGCTTTAGTACATTGGAAGAGTATACCTCCAGCACCGACGGGTCTCAGAATTCATATTTTATGATGGATGAGCCATACATCCCACTCAAAACAAATAAATATGTACCATGGAGCCCAGGGTCATACATCTTGTTAGACGCTGAGTCTCGTGTTCCAGATCAACCAGCGCCAGTTTGGCTTCCTACCAATTTTAAGAGAGAGGAACGCCCGTGATAGCTATCGACCCCTAGTATGATGGAGTACTACAAAATAAGCAAAGTTAATAAAAGAGAATTTGAATTTTACGAACAAGTCAAAAGAAAATTCATCAACATACTGGAGGGATTAGAACTGTATACAAGAGTCTTCTCAGAGACTGACTAACAAAGTATTCTTGACTGCATTTTTCACCTTAGGGACAGAGTTCGAGTAGATTTACTTATGGAAAGGACCTATTCTGAGCCGAGGAAATGGATGTGAGGAAAAGGGAGGATTACTATCTAATGCGACTGCTGCTACAACTTCACAAATGATAGATAGGGGAATCCGCCTAGGATCCTCAAACACGATCAAGTAGATCCACTACCGCCAATGATGAAGTGGATGATCAAAAGAATGGTCAGATGGAGCATACTGTTGGTTAACTAAATCCCAAACAGCTGCATCATCAACATGTATGATGAGGGGGGCTGCATACCTCCAGACTGAACTGATGAACTGATCATCATGATTTTGTCAGATGGAGATTTCTCTACCAGTCAGTTCAGTCTTGGTTCTTAAAGGCAACGTGCAGATGTTGCCAAAAATTGCATTCTAGGGGTACGACACCGTAGGGTGTCCATGACTTTCCACAGGATGGACGAAAACAAAATGACATATGGTTTTCAGCCAAACCCAGAATTGGAAGAACTACTATCGTACGAGCTGTGAGAGGTTGTACCTCTAAGTACATGCGAAGGGAACTCTTATCCTGGAGCATGGCTTAGAAGGTCTGTTGGATTAGGAGCTCGTCATACTTGGTACATATGGTCATAAGGTTCACTTTTTTTTATATAGCAGCATGATATGTATCTGATATGTTAAGCCTACATTCATGGCATGAGATGATCTAGATGTACTCCAACATGGACTATATATTGTACCTTTTTGAGGCGTTAGCCTATGTTTGATCTTTGATATTTTGATTGGAGTAGATTAATGGAAATTTCTCTAAAAAATGTATCCTTCTGTCAGTTGCCTTTTTATGCGATGGATGGAAGCCACGAACCATGCGTAGGTTGAGAATTTCAATGAACGAAGAATGAAACAACAAACCTTTAACAATAAATAAATTTTTTTTATAAATAACAAAATAATTTTCTTTTGAAAATCAACCAATTAAAATTAAAATTTTAAGGACATATTTTTAAAAAATTAAATGTGATGAAAAACAACAAGAAAAGAAAATGAATCTGTTAAGTGGATTCCCTCATTTTTGGAGTTTCTTACTCTTTGTGCGTGTAGCAGAACCATCTTTATCTGCAACAACTCTTTTCACATTCCCGTAAAATTTCACCTTCTGCAAAAAACCCCATAAACCTCTACAAATCTTCTTCAACAAAATCAACATTTTCACATGATACGTTTCTGTTAATTCAACATCACAAACTCTCTACACTGTTTACATATGACTCTTGGGGTCAGCACCTAAATTTTGACTCCACATATCTGAAGATCGGTGTGAGGCCCACTTTAATGGATGTTAAAGCTTTCGAGTCCTTAAAATTTCAAATTCTCCGAGGATTGGTGTGAGGCCCTTTTTAATGGATGTTAAGGCTTTCAATTCCTTCAAAGTTCAAATTCTCTGAGGATCGGTGTGAGGCCCCCTTCAATGGATGTTAAGGCTTATGATTCCTTCAAATTTCAAATTCTCTGAGGATCAGTGTGATAAGGGTCCTGATTCTTTCAAATTTCAAATTCTTTGAGGATTGGTGTGAGGCCCCCTTCAATAGATGTTAAGGCTTTTGATTCCTTCAAATTTCAAATTCTCTAAAGATCGTTGTTAGGCCCCCCTTCAATGGATGTTAAGGCTTCTGATTCTTTCAAATTTTAAATTATCTCAGGATCAGTGTAAGGTCCCCTTCAATGGATGTTAAGGCTTCTGATTTTTTCAAATTTTAAATTATCCGAGGATCAGTGTGAGGCCCCCTTCAATTGATGTTAAGGCCTCTGATTTCTTCACATATTCCCCACAGATTCACATGTATGAATCTACATGTTTTCTGCATAAGCACACACATTTGCTTGTCACTGATTGGGTTGGATGTGAGTCCTGGTGCTTTCCTTCTCAATGTAACACATATATTCTCTTATCACCTCTTGGGTTGGATGTCAGTCCTAATGCTTTCCTTCCTAATGTGACACACATACTTCCTTCTTACCTCTTGAGTTGGATGTGAGTCCTGGTGCTTTCCTTCTTAATGTAACACACATATTTTCTTGTCACCCCTTAAGTTGGATGTGAGTCCTAGTGCTTTCATTCCTAACGTGACACACATATTTTCTTATTACCTATTGAGTTGGATGAAAGTCCCAGCGCTTCCCTCTTAAATGTAGTAGATATTTTCATAGGATTCGAATGTGAGCCTATGTGTTTTCTACCTCGATTCGGTCCTCTTACACATTCCTATTCTCAATTTTTGAAATAAGTTTCAAGACCACCTTAAATGGATTACGGCATCTGATTTATATTTCGGGATTGATACCCAAATGTAATTCCCACCTCGGGGTCAACACTTATATACTGACTCCCATCCTTTATAAATACCTGAAATTTCATAACTCAAAATTCACTCTTCGATCCCCAGTAAGAGTCCCTACTCCTTGATTTCAATCAGACAATCACCTGCTAATTTCCTAGCGGAAGCAAATCACACACAACACTACACATACTTTCGGGTCTGTTGACTTAGGAGTTTGTATTGGTTTTTTTTTATCTCGTTGGTCAACGCCAATATGTGCGGTGTGCTTGCCCAGCAAACCAAACCTATTTGGGGTCCATTTGTTGACCTCACTTTTGGCTGAGGTTTATTCTTTCATCTTTAGTAGCCTCAGATCTAGCCATAGGACTTTCTTATTGACTATTCTTAGAAAGCTAGACATGGAAATCTCACCATTAGAAATTCTACACTCCTCTTTACTTTGCTTGATGTTCAACATATTGGTCCTAACCTCTAGCACTTAGTAGGTGGGGTCACTATGGGGGAACTCAAGATGAGTCACCCTTAGGACTGTTGAACCTTAGATTTGACCCTGGGTGTTAGTCTAGGGCTGAGGCACTCACTTACAATCATTTACACTCATATTCACTCACTACCCTAAACCCAGAATTTCTAGGCTTCGGTCCCTTGATACTTTTAGGAGACTCATGTAGGTGGTCCCCTAAACCCACTAGCCCTAGGCTAGGGTTTTGCTAAGACCACTACATAGAGGACCCAAAATGGGGTTTCCATTGGTACATGGCTTATTAATGATGGTTGGCACTCCAACTCCACCAAGACACCCAACCTAGCCTTTTGCCCATAAATTCCCTCAAATTACCAAGATACCCTCGTGGCCCCAAATTTGGCAAAAATTTCCAAATCTACCCAAAATACCCAACTTGACTCAAAAATCTTTTCAAAAACATAGAAAACACACAAAACTACCTAAAATCATCGAAATTGGCCAAATTAACAAAATACCCCTCCTTACCCCAAAATTTCAAAAATTCTATAAAATCCCAAAAATTCCCAAAACCTCCCAAATATTCCCAATTTCATTTTTCTCAACTATCACATGACCTAATTTGGCTAATTTTATCATCTTTACTTAAATCCCCCAAATTGCCCTTTAAACGCCCATATGTTCCATAAATTACCTCAAATTTCTATCCAATTGGTCTCAATTGTCCCCAATTTCAGTTCTAAACTTAAATTAACCTTTGATGTGACTAATCTAGACAAAATCCTAGCTCAATTGGTCCATGACTTGAATCCAATTTTGACTTAGACCAAAAACCCAATTTTGGCCTCGTTCCCACAAATTGAACCCATAGCCCATTCAATTGGCCACAATTTGTGTTAAAAAATCTTCATAACATCCCTATAAATTAAAATTGGCCTTCAATTGGCCTTAGTGAGACCTCAATTTCATTTGATTTCAACCTAAGTTCAAAAGCCCTAAATTTGCCAAAAATTGGCCATGTCTTAAAATCTCACAAAATTGATGGCCTTAGCCCCAAAATTTCCAATCCATCCCTTCATGAAAAATTTTCACAACATCTTCCTTGATCATTTAAACCATTCAATTTGGACTTAGCCCAAGGCTTGCCCAACCTAGTCGCATGTCTATCCCAACATGCCCAAATTGACCAAATTTCAAAAATCCTTCAAATTGACCTACCATTTGAACTCAAAATCACTTCAACCCTTCACCAAAAGTTATCACAACAATCATCTACACAATATTGGTCAGTCAATTGGTTAATTGACATGGCTAACCTAGCCCAAACCAAAACTTTGATCACTTGAACCCATGCATATAAAATTAACTCCACCTCAGCCATTAGTTAGACTTTAAGACTGAGCCAAAACCCATCTAACCACCTGAACTAAGCCATGGACCAAAAGCCCCCAAATTAAGGGAACTTATTTCCAAAAATGCACATGCTTAAGATACCCTTACCAAAACTAAACCCCATTGCATTAAATTGCTTTGACAGGTTCCCCTCGATGCCCTGAGCTCCTAGCCACCTCCCCCTACCATGGTCGGCCGGCCTAGTCGCCGGAGAAGACAAAACCGAGGGCCACCCCCTCTTGAATTTCACCCAAATCAAACCTAGAGGCCAGCTTGGTCAAATCAAATTGTAGAGCTCCTCTGCCCTCCACCTAAGCACCACAATGCACCCAAAAATTTTCCCTGAGAGCCACCCCATGGCCATTTTTATAAAAACTCACCTCCATGGCCATGGGACTTGTGCTAAAATTTTCTCAGAGAGAGCATCCCAAATCACTCACAGAGCTTCCTTTAGGCCTTCACAGGCCATTTCAATCACTCCATTATCTTGATTCCCCCTGTGTAACCCTAATTTTGAGCTTGAAAATTAGGGTAGAAACAGGACATCCATGAAAACTCTACCAAACTTTAATTACTTATGCCCTCACCTTCACAATTGCAAGAGAAGAAAAAGCCCCATCAAATTACCCTCTGAAAAAGCTTATACAATACGTCTAGACCAACACCCAAAATTGGCCTTGATAAAAATCATACCTAGGCCTTACACCAAGACCAGAGACTCAATCCTTAGTCTCTTTAAATCACGAGAAACGTGCCAAGACCCTCTGATTGAAGCTTCACTTCTCAGAGCCAAGGTATAAAACTTCTCTTACTCCTGAGCTTATTTGAACTCTCCATTTGTTTTGAGTTGATGTCATGGCATCATAACCGTATGGATATGTTCTTCTAGTTTCAACGAGCATTTTAAAAAAATCATCTAATTTGGATAAGAAATGAGAGAGATCTTATGGCTATAAGATGGACGGTTCTCGGGCTAGGCTATTGGGGATGATGACGAAGCATCATTCGATCACGCATGTATGAGCTGGACAATCGAGATCAAGCCAGACAGTGCTTTGGAACATAAACTGCAGGTCGAGTCAGCGCTGAGGTGGACGACAGCTCTGAGTGGGAGCGCGCTGTGTGGAGCTTCGGGGCCACCGTAGATTGAGGTGGTGCCACACGTTTAAATAGTTAAATAGCAATTTAATTAATTCAGAAAATGATTCCTAACTTAAAAAAATCATATCTTTGTGTACAAAAATCACAAAAATAAAATAAAAAATAACCCCTTGCTCAGTGAATAGAGGAGAACAATGAGAAAATAATTTTAAGTCCATGTGATGTGTATTTTATTTTTAATTAATTAAACACTAATTTGGATGTTTTGATTCTTCATGCATGTAGTAATCACAATATGGCTTGAAATTTTAGCATGTTGTTATCCCTGTCATAGGAAACATTCCTTAATTTTTCCAATGTCGGAGAAGGTCCCTAGACAGAGAATCATATTTTTCAAGTTTATATGCATTATTTTCCTAAATTAATCATGGAAACTAGCATATTTCCTAGAAAAATCCAAGAAAATTTTGGAAGGTTTATGATGACAAGAGAACCTTCAGGAAAAAATTCTCATGAGTCGAGTCATTTAAAATACACTTAATCTTCACAAACACTAAATCACTAAGATAATTATTTTGAAAAATACAAATAAAAAAATTTCAAATAAAAATTTCAAAGCATTTTGAGTTCATTTGATAACTTAAATTAATTTTTCAAGTTAATTAACATTTTTAGCACTAAAATGATATTAATAATTAAAATATGACTTGAAAAATTATAAAACCTTATTTTTTGAGTTCTCTGTCATCATGTGTATTTTTAAAAATAAAATGATATTTAAAATAAAAACTTGATTTTTAGCCTATTTTAAATATTTAAATAATAAAAAAATATTAAAATTTATGGAAATGTTCTAATTTGATTCCTAAGCACTTAGGAACAATTAGGAAATTTTTCCTGATTTTCTAAATAAAGTTACTAAATTTCAAAGTTAAAAAATAATTTTTAAAGGCTAAAAATAGATTTTCACTAAAATAATTCCAGTAAATTAAATAAAATTCAAAAAAAATATAAAATCTTCTCCTCTAAGTTCTTTATCCTCAGGAGGACTTTTTAAAAATATGAAACTTAATTTTCCACATTTAAAATATTTTATAATACAAAAATACTTGAGAAATTAAAATAATTCTTAAAATTCAAATAAAATTCAAAAAAACATGAATTTTTTTTCAAAGACTTCTCTAGTCTAGGTCTACCTCCAGTAAAAAATTAAAGGGATTAGAGTTCACATTGGTCAAGTTACGATTTTTTTTCAAAAAATCCTATTTTTGCATGACAATAATTATATAAATTAAATTAAATTTTTAAAAATCAAATTTTCTCCTCTGATGTCTAAATTGACCCATGAATGAGGTAGGATAAAATTTTTAAAAGTCATTTAAATTGAATTTGACAAATTATGAAGTGTTATAACCTTAAGGGCAAATATGAAATTTTGGAAATTTAGCCTTTATTAATATTTAGGCTTAATTCGATGGAAATGGGTAACCTCTTATCTTAATTTGGATGTTTGAAACACAAGAGATTAATTGGTAGAAACCAGCCTCACTTTCTTAATTGAAAAGATGAGTTAATAAATTTCTAAAAATTATTAGAACGTTTGAAACACAAAAGGTTAATTGGTAGAAACCAACCTCACTTTCTTAATTGAAAAGATAAGCTAATAAATTTCTAAATTATTAAAATTTGGAAGTTAATTAAAATAAAATGAGTCCAAATTAAGATTAATAAATTTCTAAATTATTAAAATTTGAAAGTTTATCAAAATTAAATGATCCTCGATAAGTTAATAAATTTCTAAATTATTAAAATTTGGAAGTTTATTAAAATTAAACGATCCTGGACTGGGGTATGACTTTTGAAGCCAATAATTAATCAATTTAATACCCCTATTTTGATTTTCAAATAAAATCCAAGTGGGGTATGACTTTTGAAGCCAATAATTAATCAATTTAATACCCCTATCTTGAAAAAAGATAAGTTAATAAATTTCTAAATTATTAAAATTTGGAAGTTTATTGAAATTAAATGATCTAGATAAGTTAATACATTTTAATTATTAAAATTTGGAAGCTTATTAAAATTAAAATGAGTCCAAATTAAGATTAATAAATTTCTAAATTATTAAAATTTGAAAGTTTATCAAAATTAAATGATCCTCATTAAGATTAATAAATTTCTAAATTATTAAAATTTGGAAGTTTATAAAAATTAAATGATCCTCGATAAGTTAATAAATTTCTAAATTATTAAAATTTGGAAGTTTATTAAAATTAAACGATCCTGGACTGGGGTATGACTTTTGAAGCCAATAATTAATCAATTTAATACCCCTATTTTGATTTTCAAATAAAATCCAAGTGTTAATAAATTTCTAAATTATTAAAATTTAGAAGTTTATTAAAATTAAATGATCCTGAACTTAGTAATAAATTTCTAAATTATTAAGATTTGGAAGTTTATTAAAATTAAATGATCCTGGATTTAGAAAATTTCTAAATCATTAAAAATTTGGAAGTTTATTAAAATTAAATGATCCTGACTTAGGGATTATGACTTTTGAAGTCAATAATTAATCAATTTAATACCCCTATTTTGATTTTCAAATAAAATTTAAATAATGAATCATGACCGCCTAAAGCTTAAACTTTTTAAAATTAATTAAGACACTTACTTAGGTTTTAAGGGCTTAGTAGTGACTTACTGTAAATCAAGGTTGATTAAATGAGGATTAGAAAAACAAGCTCAATTAAAATTAGAATATCTTTCAAACACTACAAGCCTAATTAGGATTAAAATTTGGCTAAGTGTTCCAATAACACAAACTTGTCTCTTTAAGGGTTTTCACCCACATAATCTTCAAAATTAAATTACAAATGATAATTACCCTATTCTTAGAGATAATTGATACATCAATGTTCATTGAGCGCCAAGGGAATTTACAGGATGAATTATTAAGCAACATAATAAGTTTAAAAGAACTTGAGATTTTTCACCAGGCAGCGAGATAGTAGCACAGAACTGCTTCTTTCTGTAGATCTGTTGGATACCTCGGAAATCTACTAAACTTAATATATTTTGCTTGGCAACATCATCCTTAATTAAACTCTTAAGGACCCAGAAAAATAAGACCTAGGGTTAGATAGGTCATCAAAAATTTACTTCCCTGTTTTAGATAAACTGGCTTAACATGCCTTTTGAGTTTCAGGTGGTGGAATGAAAAGACTTGTCAGGTACGCTTTTACAATTTTCAACGTTGTCTTTCTTATACTTTCAAACTGTACTTTTATAGTAGCAAACTTGCATGCTAAACAACGATGCCACCCTGCATGAAAACTAAAATTATCAGGATAGCCACAAAACCAAAATCCAAAACTAAAACTAAAATTAAAATCAACCAAGATAAAATTCACGTCCACAACATTCAAAATATAAAACAACTTAAAATTAAATCATAAACATCACACAAAACTTCAACTAAATTAAAATGTCTCTATCGGATGATCGGGAATTCCTTGCTAATGAGGCTTCCCACGGTCTAAATAAAATTCTGGAACTCATTAAGTTTAGTTTAGTAAGTTCATTTAGACTAAGTGAATGCAATAGAAAATAGTGATGTTGGAACGAGGGAACCATAGGATCCTAACCGGTGTCGCTCTAGTCAACTTTAATATGCCCCCATAAAATTTAAAGAACTTCAAACCATAATGCCACCTGATTTGAAATTATAACTTAATGCACTAGAAAACTCAAACTCATCATGGCAAGGAGCTTAGAGCTAGCATGATGGGGAGCATTAAACCAATCTTCCTTCCTTAGGCTTAAACAACAAAGTCATAGGACTTCGAGGTTGCTTGCTGATGCAATGTAAATCCTCACCTTATTTTTAAGCCTTTGTCTACCCTTGATATACAATATAAGCCCTAACTCGTCTAGGGATTCCGAGGTTGTCGTTTGTCACGACCTAAATCCTCATATCTTCCAAGCTATTTGTGTGATCGTTTCACACGAATGTAAGCCCTAACTAAAAAAATGGCAGCNGTCACCCCTAGGATTGCTGGACCTTAGGGTTGACCTTGGGTGTTGGTCTGGAGCTAAGGCACTCACTACACCCATCTGTACTCACAATCACTCACAACCCTGAGCTCAAATTTCTAGCCTAGATCCCTTGATTTTTTGGGATACTCATGTAGATGGTCCCCTAAACCTACTAGCCCTAGGGCTATGGTTTAGCTAAGACCACTACATTTGGGATACTCATGTAGATGGTCCCCTAAACCTACTAGCCCTAGGGCTATGGTTTGGCTAAAACGGGATACTCATGTAGATGGTCCCCTAAACCTACTAGCCCTAGGGCTATGGTTTGACTAAGACCACTATGTAGAGAACCCACTCATGTAGATGGTCCCCTAAATCTACTAGCCCTAGGGCTATGGTTTAGCTAAGACCACTACGTAGAGGACCCAAAATGGGGGTTCCTTTGGTCCATGGCTTATTGGTGATGATTGGTACCTCAACACTACCAAAATACCCATCTTGGCCTTTTGTCTCTAAAACACCCCCATATTACCAAAATACCCCTCTTGGGCTCAAAATTCCAAAAATTACCAAAAAATCCCAATAAATCCCAGATATTCCAAATTTCATTTCTCTCAATTACCCCATGACCCAATTTGGCCAATTTAACCATCTTTAACCAAAATCCCCAAATTGCCCTTTAAAGACCCAAATTTTCCTAAATCCAACTCAAATGTCCATCAATTTGATCTCCAATCCTAAACTCAAATTAACTTTTGATATGACCAAACTAAACCAAATCCAAGCTCAATTGGTCCATGATTTGAGCCCAATTTTGATTTGGGCCAAAACCCCAATTTTGACCATATGACTTAATCTCACCAAATTGAACCCATAGCCTAGTCAATTAACCTCAATTGATGTTGCAAAATCTTGATAACATTCCTATACATCAAAATCAACCATAAATTGACATTGGTGAAGCCTCAAATCCATTTGATTTTGGCCTAAATTCAAAATTCCCAAATTTAGCCCCAAATTGGCTAAGTCCTCAAATTTCACCCAATTCATTGCCTTAACCTCCAAATTGGCATCCAATTCATGTTGAAAACTTTTCATGAGATCCATATTGACCATTTAAAATAATCAATTTGGACTTAGCCCAAGGCTAACCCAAGCCTAGCCCAACATGACCAAATTGATTAAAATTCAAAATTCTCTCAAATTGACCCTCCAATTGAGCTCAAAACCACTTTCATCTTTCACCAAAGTTGTTCCTTGTGATCATCTACACCAAATGCAACAATTATTTGGGCCAATTGACATGGCTAACCTAGCCCAAACCCAAGTTTTGGTCATTTTCACCCACTTGGACCCATACACTAAAT
>JXCR01144098.1:130914-185096 GCA_002079205.1 Phalaenopsis hybrid cultivar | reverse complement strand
ATAAACATAATTATATCGAACATCCTTGAAACACCACTAAGCCCAATTAGGATTAAAATTTGGCTAAGTGTTCAAATTACACTAACTTGCCCCTTTAAAAGTCTTCACANGCCCTCCACCTAAGCACCACAATGCACCCAAACTTGTGCCCTGAGAGCCACCCCATGACTATTTTTATAAAACCTCACCTCCACGGTCATGGTGAGGGATCCCTCACCATGACTATTGTTATAAAATTAAGTGAATATTTTTATAAAACCTCACCTCCACGGTCAAGGCCTAGGACCCCAACGAATATATCGAACACCTCTGATTGAAACCTCCCTTCTCATAGCAAAGGTATAAAACATCTCCTCCTCCCGCGTCTATTTTGATTCTCCATTTACTTGAGCTTAATTTCATGACACATTAGCCGTATGGATATGTTCGTCTCACTAAGGCAAGTATTTTAAAAAAAATTCACTTAATTTGGCTGAGAAAAGAGAGAGTTCCTAGGCCTTAAATGTGGATGGCTCTCGGGCAAAGCCATTGAGGATGAAGACCGCGCGCCGTCTGATCGCACATGTATCAAACAGATAGAGGAGATCAAGTCGGACGACGCTTCGGGACATAAACAGCGGATCGAGTCAGCAAGCTACGTGTACGGCGGTGTCCAACCAAAGTGCGCCATGCATGCCTTCAAAGTCGTCGCAGGATGAGGTGGCACGCACGGTTTAAATAGAAAAATAGGGCCTTTTTCTATTTATTTAAATACCTCTAACTTCAAAAATACATAACTTGATGTAGAAAAATCACAAAAATAAAATAAAAATACTCTCTTACTCAGTGAATAAAGGAGAATAATGTGAAATAAATTTCAAGTCCATTTGATTCATAAAATATTTTTAATTAATTAAATACTATTTGGAATCATTTGATTCTCCATGCATATTCACACATCACCTTGGCTTGAAGTTTTGGCATGTTGTAGCCTTTGTAAGAGGAAACATTCTCTTATTTTTCCAAAGTCAGAGGAGGTTCATATACATAGATCCATATTTTTCAAGATCTTGCACATTATTTCTTTAAAATAATCATGTAAATTAGCATATTGATTAGAAAATCCTAAGAAAATTTTGGAAGGTCCACCATGACTCGAGAAGCTTTTGGAAATAATTTCATGGGTCAAGTCATTTAAAATACCTTTAAATTTTACAAACACTAAATCACTAAGATAATTAATTTTGAAAAATATAAACATTTAAATGATTTGATTTTTTATCTCCACTATGACTTATGATCTAATTTTGGAAAATATAAACATTTAAATGACTTGATTTTTGATCTCCACTATAATTTATGATCCAGAGGAGAAATTTAAACATTTAAATGACTTGATTTTTTATCTCCACTGTGATTTATGATCTAGAGAACTTGAAAATAATTAATTTTGGAAAATATAAACATTTAAATGACTTGATTTTTAATCTCCACTGTGGTTTATGATCTAGAGAACTCATCCATAAAAGTTTCAAAATATTTTGAGTTCATTTAATAACTTAAATTGATTTTTAAAGATAAATTCCACTCATAAAAATTTCAAAATATTTTGAGTTCATTTGATAACTTAAGTTGATTTTTAAAGATAAATATCACTTTTGACACTTAAATGATTTCTTAAAAATCAAAATATAACTCAAAAAATTATGAAATTTAGTTTTTTTTTTAATTCTCTGTGATCAGGGATATTTTATAAAAATAAAATAATATTTAGAATAAAAACTTGATTTTTAGCCTATTTTAAATATTTAAATAATTAAAAATTCATAAAAATCACAAAAATAATAAAACTCTTGAAAATGTTCTAAATTGCTTCCTAATAACTTAGGAAAAATTAGAATATTTTTCCTGATTTTCTAAATAAAGATAATGAATCTCAAAGCTTAAAAATAATTTTTTAAAAGCTAAAAATGAGTTTTCACTAAAATAATTTCAATAAATCAAAGAAAAATCACAAAATTATGAAATTTGCTCCTCTGAGTCCTCTGTCCTTAGGGAGATTTTTCAAAAATACAAAACCTAATTTTCACTATTTAAGATATTTGTTTTTATTAAATAGCCCAGAACTTAAAATAATTATAATAAATCACAGAGAACTCAAAAAAATTATGAAATTTTGTTCAAAGGCTTCTCTAGTTTAGGTCTACCTCCAGTAAAAATTTCAAGGTATTAGAATTTATCTTGGTCAAGTTTGGAATTTTCTTTGAAAAATCTTATTTTTGCATGAAATAATTATATAAATTAAATTAATATTTGAAAAATCATATTTTCCCCTCTAATGTCTCAATTGACCCATGAATGAGGTAGGATAAAAATTTCAAAGTACACATTTTCTCCTCTGATGTCTCAATTGACCCATGAATGAAATAGGATAAAAATTTCAAAGTCATTGAAATTGAAAAATCACATTTTCTTCTCTAATGTCTTAATTGACCCATGAATAAGGTAGGATAAAAATTTCAAAGTCATTTAGATTAAATTTGATAAATTATGAAGTGTTAGAGCCTTAAGGGCAAATGTGTAATTTTGGAAATTTAGTCTTAATTAACATTTAGGCTTAATTCAAGGAGGATCTTAATTGACCCATGAATGAGGTAGGATAAAAATTTCAAAGTCATTTGAATTTAATTTTACTAAATTTATGAAGTGTTAAAGAGCCTTAGGGGAAAATGTGTAATTTTGGAAATTTAGCCTTAATTAACATTTAGGCTTAATTTAAGGAGGGAAATGGGCAGCCTCTAATCCTAATCAATTTATTTGATGCTTAAACACAAGGGGTTAATTGGTAGAAACCAATTTCACTTTTCTCATTAAAAAGATAAGTTAATAAATTTCTAAAGCATTAACAATTTGGAAGTTTATTAAAATTAAATGATCCTGAACTTAGGGGTATAACTTTTGAAGCCAATAATTAATCAATTTAATATCTCTATTTTGACTTAAAATAGAATCCAAATCATGAATCATGACCACTTAAAGCTTAACCCTTTTCAAAACTAATTAAGGCACTCACCTAGGTCTTAAGGGCTTAATGGTGACTTAGGCTGAATCAAAAAGACTTTAATGAGGATTAGAGAAATAAACATAATTAAATCAAACATCCTTGAAACACCACTAAGCCCAACTAGGATTAAAAATTTGGCTAAGTTTTCAAATTACACTAACTTCCTATTCAAGGGAATTCACTCACATAATTTTCAAATTAAATGATAAATGATAATTAACCTATTCTTCGGGATAATTGAGACATCAATGTTCACTGAAAATTAAGGGTATTTATAGGAAAAATTATTAAGCGACATAATAAGTTTAAAAAGAACTCAGGATTTTCCACCAGGCAGCGAGAGAGTAGCATGGACCTATTTATTTCTCTAGATCTGTTGGACACCTCGGTGATCTACCAAACTTAATATATTTTGCTTGGCAACATCATCCTTAATTAAACTTCTAAGGAACCGCCAAGATATGACATAAGGTTAGGAAAATCGAAATTGTCCTTAATTAAACTTTTAAGGACTCACCAAAATATGACATAGGGTTAGGAAAACAATAAGAACTAATTAAACTTTTAAGGACTCACCAAGATATGACATAGGGTTAGGAAAATTACCAAAATTTGTATTCCTGCTTTTCATAAACTGCCTTAACATGCATTTTAAGTTTCAGGTGGTGGAACGAGAAGATTCGCAACTTTTAAGGACTCAACAATATATGACATAGGGTTAGGAAAATTACCAAAATTTTACCTTTCCTTCATAAACTGCCTTAACATGCATTTTAAGTTTCAGGTGGTGGAACGAGAAGACTCGCCAGGCACAATTTTACAGTTTTCAGCGTTGTCTTTCTTGTACTTTCATACTGTATTTTTCGTACTGTACTTTTATACCTGCAAATTTGCATGCTAAACAATGATGTCACCCTACATGAAAACTAAAACTATCAGGATAGCCACATAGCCATAACCAAAACCAAAACTAAAATCAACCAAATTAAAATTCACCCCCACAACATTCAAAAAAATAAAACAACTCAAAATTTTATCACAAATACCACACAAAACTACAACTTCAACTAAATTAAGATGTCTCTATCGGATGATCGAAAATCCCTCGGAGGAGGTAACCTACGGTTGCTAACGAGGCTTCCCACGGTTTAAATAAAATTATGGAATTCATTAAATTGAGTTTAGTAAGTTTATTTGGACTAAAAGAATCCAATAGAAAATAGTGGTGCTAGAACGAGGGAACCGTAGGATCCTAACCGGTGTCGCTCTAATCAACTTTAATTTGCCCTCATAAAATTTAAAGAACTTCAACCTTAGGGCCACCTAAATTAACATTATAACTTGACACACTAGATAACTCAAACTCGTCGTGACAAGGAGCTTGGAGCTAGCATGGTGGGCAGCATGACCATCTTCAACAGTAAAACCTGTCTTCCCCAGCTAAACCAATCTTTCTTCCTTAGACTTAAACAATAAAGTCATAGGATTTCAAGATTGCTTGCTTATGCAACGTAAACACACATCTTATCTTTAGGCCTTTGCATAGCCCTGCTATACAATATAAGCCCTAACTCGTATTAAGATTCTGAGGTTGTCGTTTGTCACGACCTAAATCCTCACATCTTCCAGGCTATTTGTGTGATCGTTTCACACGAATGTAATCCCTAATAAGTAAAATTGGCAGGATAAAACACTTGAATATTTTTTCCCGAAACTAAAGCCAAACCATAAGGTAGACTGGGAAGCCACCGAGGATCTCCTCTGGATCTGTGGCATCCTCTACTTCTTCTTCCTTTAGATCCTTTAATAAATGTCCCATGTTTGAACCATTCCCTTTTGCACACCTTTTGGTCCAATTTAGTTGAAAAGTCCTATCCTTTTGGAGTCCTTGAAGATAATTTTTCCTGATTTTTATCGATAGTATTCTTAAGTGATTTCGGTCATTTAAGATGTAATTAACTATAGGGGCTTGCCCTTATCGGAAGCATGTCCAAATCCAGCTTAATATAAACCCTATTTAATCCTTTATATTAAATAGGAGAATTTGTCGACAAATACAATGGTTTTGCAGACCAGACAAACGTCATACTTTCCTTAGTTTATTTGACCGAGCCTCATCCTCAAGTCTTGTGTTTATCTTTTTGGATAGATACATTTAGTTTATTTGAATGAGCCTCATCCTCAATTCTTGTGTTTATCCTTCGGGATAGATACAGATTTGAGGTACAATGCTCTTTCATTTTAAACTATGAAAAATATGGGGTCAGTTTGATTTCATAATTCAATGTCCTTCCGAAGCGGGCAACGGAATTTCAATTCCGACAGCCGACACTTCTTACGGGCAACTCCCCTCCAACCCCAAAATAGCGCCGACAGTATGGCTTCATCTTTGAAGGAGTACACCACTTTCCTTCACTCTGTAAGGACATTTTTTTGCTCTCTATCTGGTATGATCCTCCCTGAGGCAGTTGCTGGCTAGGTTGGCTATACTGTTGTGTCTTTTGTTGAGCATGCTGTGATGACGACTGACGAGAATTCTAGTGAGAATTTTTTTCATGCATCTTCATTGGTTGCTTTACTTTATCGACCGTTGCCACTGTTCCGGACTTCTTTTCAAATACTCTGGTTGCCTTGTATTTCTCATGAAAATTCATATGGTTGACTTTTTCTTGAAGATTGCTAAATTTTTTGTGTAGCTTCTCAAAGGATTTAATTGTAAGTCCCTTGAGTAAGAAAGCTACTAGCTCATTAATGCTCTTGAGTAAGATCTCAATTGCGTTATGTTCCTGTAGCTGAGGTTCAAATTTCATGCTAAGGTTTCTCCACCTAAAATTGCAGTCCACTAAGTCTTGTTGGGCTTTTGTTTCTCCATTATGAGGTCTCCAATAGAGACGTAGTGTTGCACTCCGGCAAATCTTTTCACAAACAACTGTTCTAGCTCGATGAATGTCTTGATAGATCTATTGGGTAATTTGGCATAACAGTCAAAAGCGATCCCTGACAGGCTGTTGACGAACTGTTGGAAGAGCAAAGCTTCATTACCTTAAGTATTACCACAACTGGCTCGAAAATGTGTGATATGTTGCCTAGGATTTCCAATCCCATTGAATATCTTATTTTTTTTTTGTGACACTAAACCCTTAGGGTAGGGTACAACATCAAACTCCTACGGGTAAGGTCTACCCTTCAAAATCAATGCACCACCCATAGATTAGGTTAAGGCCTCCCGAACTTGCTTGACCATTTGCTTAATTTTTTTTTCTGGCATGGCGCTTAATGGAGAATCTTTCTTTTGTTAATCACCCCTGTTTGTTGAGGAGACTTCCCTCCTTTCATCTGTGATGTGTATAATCTCTGATTAATTGACTTCTGGAGGAGGTAACTGTGGGGGTTGAGACTGTCCCTAAACTATGGCCATGGAGGTCATGGCAGCAACCATTTCTTCCATCCATTTCTCAATTTAGCTGATTTGTTCATCCCTTAGAAAGATAACCCTACGCAGCTCATCTACGACATTCTCCTTGACGAGAGGTTGAGTGTCGCACGCAGATGTAGTTGCTCTAATTTTGATGACATGGACATCCATGAAATTTTCTTCTAAATAATTATTGAAGTCAACATCTTCGTCATCATCAATGGAAACTCCATGTCCTCGGGCTAACTCAGAAATCTTTTGACCTTTTTTTTTTAATTATTGATTCTTGGATTGTCTTAAGATTTGTAGGACCCTGCTGGACCTCTTCCACTTGCTCCTCCATCTCGCTAGCAATTGCTGCGACCATGCTAGATACTTTAGACCATTACCTCATTCCATGATTTTGCCTTGCAGACTCATTAGACCTTATCGATACGGCGACCTTGGGTATCCATACTCTTTCTTTTCACGATGATGTCTTGAGACGGAGTGTCTTGGTAGGAACATCAGTATGTTCAGGAGAAGTTTGCTCCCTATGGTGTGGACTAGATACGGTACTGGGTAACCTCTTCATCTTATCCTTTAAATTTTTAAGAACATCCTTACGACTAGTAGTTGGTAGAATTCTAGGACCCAGACATGACTTAACTTGTTAACAACCCGTGAGTCTAGTGGTAATAAAATTAGTAGCATCAATGGTAGTATCAACTCTGCTCCCCAGGTTGAACCAGACGGGAATGCTAGCAGGTAAAGCTTCAGTTGATCTCTTGGAGCATCTGACAGATCTGATGTCCTTTAAAGTTTCTTTCTTCATGCAAGGGGATACTGCACATCCCACTCATTTGAGTAACTGGATAATTGTACATCCTTCTTTGTCAGCTAGTTTTTGGAAAACTGAACTAGCTTGGGTGATGGGCCAAGTTTCTTCCTCTCCCCACCATGTCCATGAAGTTTCGGTAAAGTAGCGCCGATCTTTTAATTAATTTCGTACCCATTGGTATCGATTAACGGATAAAACCTACTCCCTTGTAAAATTTGACAGGTCTCCAACATTCTATATTCTTTCTGATGAGGAACATCATTAACAGGAACCTTCTAAAAAATTTGGGCTTCAGTAGCCCTCCGAACCTTCAAGCTGTGATTTCTCATTTGCATTCGAGTTAGCGGTGCAGTCCTCGAACTTGATTCGATTTCAAATACTGATGGCAGGACAACCGATTCCTCAGTTGGGTCTTCAATGATCATGACTTCTTTTCCCTTAGCAGAAGTTGGACCACTAGGCTTAGTAGGTGTCGTGGTGGTAGTAGTCTTAACCTTCTTGTAAGAGGGGAAGTCCTGAGGATAGTTCAAGTTAAACTCAGCAGACAGTTCTTGAACCTTTGGAGCGGTGACCTTCATTATGATGAACGGGGCATTCCTGAGGAGGACCTCGAGATCTTCAAATCTGAATCCAAACCTGATGTTAGGAGCGACATTTTGAGCATTGTGGCTTGTCGGTAGGTTGCAGGAGAAAGTGAGCATTGGAAACGCCATTGCAACAACTTAAAAAAGAAAGCTCTGGGGTTAGCTACTTGGACAATACCTCGTAATCTTAGTACGAGCAACAGTAGGTTACCTTCTATGAGGGATTCCCGATCATCCAATAGGAACATCTTAATTTAGTTGCAATTGTTGTTTTATGATGTTTGTGACTAAATTTTGAGTTATCTTATATTTTAAATGTTGTTGCGGTAAATTTTATCTTGGTTGATTTTAGTTTTGGTTTTGATTTTGCGGTTATCCTAGCAGTTTTTATTTTCATGCAGGGTGACATTGTTGATTAACATGCAAAGATGGTACTGTTGGCTATAAAAGCAAACCTAGAGAGTCTTCTCATTCCACTACCTGAAAGGTCAGTACTTGCAAGGCATGTATATAATATTGCAAGGAACTTAAATTACAAGAGTAGATGAAGGTTTAGTCACCAAACCACAAGCTATGATTTCGTTGAATCTTGGAAGATCCTAGAAGATGATTTTAGAATAGAACATGGCAAGTCCAACCCGTCCTTCAGAAAGTCAAATAGATTTTAAAATGCTCGAGGCATGTCCCCGGATCACCTTGAAGATCTCTTGAAATATTTCGAGTTCATTTTTGACTTATCATATTGTTCCATTAATCATTCGAGGCTAGAGTGTAACTACCCCANTTGCAGGATGAAACACTTAAAATATTTCTCCTCAAAACTGAAGCCAAACATTAGGATAGCTTGAGAAGTCACTGGAGTTCTCCTCTGGATCCCTGTTGACACTATTTTTGGTGTGGGGTTTGCCTGTAAGAAGCTGTCGGTCATCAGAATTGAAGTCCCATTGCCCGCTTCGGAAGGACGCTTTTAAAAAATTTTAGTTTTGAGAAAAATGAATTCAAACTGACCCCAATTTTCATAGTTTAGATGAAAGAGCGCTTTACCTCAAATCCTGTATCTATCCCGATNAAGCCAAACATTAGGATAGCTTGGGAAGTCACTGAGGTTCTCCTCTGGATCCATGACATCACCTAGTTCTTCCTCCTTTCGACTCTACAACAAAATGTTTCAAATTTGAACCAATCCCCTTTTACACCTCTATGTCCAATCTCATTGAAAAGTCCTACTCTACAACAAAAAATTATGTATTCTTTCAAAGATGAAATCGTATCCAAAATTTTTAGAAGTCTGATGAAGAAGCCTGAGTTCAGACTACAACATCCAAAGAAACCCGAAGAGGTCGACCAGAAGTATCAATTGAATTATTGCCCATACCACATGTTGCTTGGGCACAATATAGAAGAATGTTTCATCTTTAAGGATTTGCTTGAGAAGAACCTTAAAGAAGGGAATACAACGGTCCTGAAAAAAATATTTAAAAGAACTTGAAAAAGGTTTCATAAATATGATTTCAACTGAGTCAATCTCTCCGATTGATCCATATATTGGAGAAGATGCATAAAGTACAACTTGGAACGAGCTCAAGAGGGTCCTAAACGAAATATAGGATTCATCGAAACAATCTTCTGCATATATCGGAAAAGATGAATGGAATAAAGTTTGGAGAAAATCATCCAAGAAAATATTGAATCAAACCCAGAACGCATCAAAACAAGCCTCGGTTCAAAGTCTTCAGCCTGCCAAACCCGAGAAGAAGATTTTACCAGGAGATTCACATCATCAAAGACAAAGGAGAAGAAGAACACCACTACAAAGATTGATAGCAAAGAGGGTAGGATAGGAGATGCCTCTACTAGATTAGTTGTTTCAGATTTGGAGAAGAAAGTCCTTGAACTTCTTACTTTGTATGAATATCGTTTTACCCCTTTGGGGTCTTATGAATATAATGATTGTGATTTTGGCTACATTTTAACTATTTCTGGTGATAACGTAACTGATTTTAACCAATCTAGCTTCGATCTTGATTCACAAAATGATCCTCTAATCTTAATTGAGTCCGATGAACTCACTAACAAGACCAAAGAAGACATTGACAATACTGCTTACGATAGCACAGGGAGTGAGGAACCAATTCTCGAGCACCATGGTGCACTGCTTGCCATCAACTTAGATATTTCTGACAAAGAAGAAACACCAAAAGATTCGACAATGATATCTCAAGAAGAAGAAATTACAAAAGTGAACTTAAGAAGCGGGAGAGTGTTACCCCCAAGAATAGCTCCAACAGATAAATGGAAAAAAATAATAATAACATGAGAAGAGTTACCTCCACCTCCAACAGTGGAAGAACCAAAAAACCAAGAGAAAATTAGAGGACCATACAAAGTGAATTATAACGTGCTAGCTCATCTTAGGAAATTACCGGCCAGAATAAGCATCTATGATGCTCTGATCCTATCAAAGGAGATGAGAGAGTCTTTGGTTACATCTTTGCTTGACCCCAAAAATTTCCTTAGCCCAGTTGGCCAACACATCCTTAGATGAAGTTTGTTTGTTGAAAGAACAGTCTGGGGTAACCTTTACAGATGAAGATTTGCTGCTTGATACCACCGACCACAATCGCCCACTCTACATCTCCGTTAACATCAACAGATTTGTGTTGTCCAGAGTTTTAGTGGGTCCTGGAGCATCCCTCAACTTGACGAGTCTACAAACATTGGCCTATTTGGACATCAAAGCTCAGTAGCTTACAACTGATAAAATAATGCTAAGAGGATTTAGCCAAACGGGAGAAAGAGCCATTGGATCAATTACATTGCTTATGATGGTCAGATAACTAGCAACAACCGCTAAGTTTCATATCATCGACTCTGAGACCTCTTTCAACGCTCTACTGGGTTGACCGTCGATTCATGAACAAACATGGTTCCATATTCACTGCACAAGTGCATCAAGTATTATAAATAAGGAGAAGAACATTGCAACAAGAGAGATCTACAACCATTTTTAGTTCATGAAGTTGGTATTCATGAAGATGCTGCCTACTACGCGCCTCCAAAGAAAACTGTCTTCTCTCGTGAAACTATAACAAAAAAAAATGAAGATTCAGAAGAATTATAATGGTAGGGCCATTCAACTACACTTCATCGATCTTCCACCATTCTTTTACAACCAATTAATGGGGGTTCTTTTAGTTCCTGCACCCTAGGTCGAGGTCGGGGACATGGACAAGGAAGAATAAACTTAATCGTTGAACGGACTAGGCCAACCATCAACATTGGTGATAAAGACAGTTCTAAAGATGAAATAATGATGAAAAAATAGAAGAGACCTCAGAACAAGATATCCTTAGAAGATGCAGAGAAAAAAAAAATCTGAGATGATGTATGATTGGATAAACCACTATGTGAATGCTATGACCCTTACTCTGATTCTCCCACAAAAGGTCAAGAGTTTAGAGGTCAAGGAAGTATGTAGTGTTGGTTCAAAGTCGATCAAATTTTATCATGCTTTTACCTCTACTGATCTGGAAAATCATGTAAACTTGGATGATAATCCTAATGAATTAATGGAATTGCCATTTGGTTACTTTTTTCCTTGTGTACAAAATTTAATTCAACAGGGACACTTGCCAAAACAATTGCCAAGAGATAAATTGCAACTTTTTGAAAAATTTTGGGATGTTTAAAGTCAAACTACCAACTCAAAAGAGGGTCTCAGTTTGGTATAGTTGGACCAGCCGATGATTCAGAATTTTGCATGGTTGTTACAAGTGAATCGGAAGAGGATTGCCCTAATATATAGGATGACTCTACTTATCAGCTAATAGAAGATTTTCCGCCAGAATTTGAGGAGGAAGTTAAATCGATTGTCGATGAATTTAAGAAAATCAACCTTGGGACTGAAGAGCAACCTTGTCCTACATTTATAAGTTCTCTACTCAACAATAAAGAATATTTACAATTGATCAAATTGCTAATAGAATTGAAAGATTTTTTTGCATGGATCTATGATGAAATGTCAGGATTGTCAGCAGAGGTTGCGATTCATAAACTCAAAGTGGAGAGAAGTATAACCCCAGTGAAACAAGCTCCAAGAAGAATACGCCTCAAAATAGAGCAAAAAGTAATTGTCGAGGTGAAGAAATTAATAGACATTAACTTTGTAAAAGAAGAGCAATATCCCGCATGGTTGGCTAACATTGTACCTGTTAAGAAGGAAAATAGACAAATATGTGTTTTTGTTGAATTCAGGGATTTGAACAAGGCATGTCTAAAATTCTAGTTTCCATTACCCATACCAGAAATGATGGTGGATATAACTTCAACACATGAAGATTTCTCCTTCATGGTTGCATTTTCAGGATACAACCAAATCAAGAAGGCTCCCGATGATGCAGCACTTACAGCTTTTAGAACATCGATTATAATTTTCTGCTACACAGAGATGTTGTTCGGCCTAAAGAACACTGGAGCAACATATCAACGTTCAATGATAAAGATTTTCGATGACCTCATTTACAAGCAGGTAGAATGCTACATGGATGATTTGGTTATCAGGAGTAAACAAAAAATAGACCATTTGTATGATTTGAGAATCGTGTTCGAACGATTACGGCGGTATGACATTAAAATGAATCCCTTGAAGTGCGCATTTGGTGTTACCTCTGGGAAGTGTCTAGGATTTGTTGTCCATCATCAAGGAATCGAGATTGACCTAGATAATATTAAAGCTATCTTGGAAATGCCCTCTCCTAAAACTTTGAAACAACTACATTCCTTCCAAGGAAAATTGGCATATCTAAGATGCTTTATTTCTAATCTCTCAGGTAGGTGTTATCACATCTTGGCATTAACTAAAAAGGATGCCAAATTTGTTTGGGAAGAGAAATGCCAGCTGGCCTTTGAGAACGTTAAAAAAAATTTAATGACACCTTCTGTTTTGGCAGCCCATATCCCAGGGAAATCGTTGATACTTTATACCGCAGCCTTAGATGACTCTCTTGGAGCCCTCTTAACCCAAGTCAATTATGAGGGTAAAAAAAATGCACTCTACTATTTGAGTCACCGTCTAATACCGACCAAGATAAGGTATCCACCTATCGAGAAGCACTGTCTAGGAGTAATTTTTTTCCGCCTAAAAACTTAGACATCATATGCTTTCTCATAAGATCACCCTAATCTCAAAAGTTAACCCATTGTAACACTTGATGACCCAACCAACACTCTCTAGATGTTTAGCAAAATGATCGATGATCTTATTGCAATTTGATATAACTTTTGTTCCCCTTCATGCTATCAAGGGCATATTTTAGCATACTTTCTCGATGCACACCCACTTCCAGCTGAGTCCCCCCTTAATGATGAATTACCATATGAACGGGTACTACAAATGGAATTCTCCAGTGCACAATGCTGAGAAATGTACTTCGACAGAGCTTCGTCAGCCTGCAAAGATAAAGGATCAGGCACAGTTATACCAGGAAAAGCAAGGATTGGTTTGATTTTTTTACGCCAGATAAGGGTGTGTTGAGGTTCTCATACCACTAACAGAGTCATGCACTAATAATGAAGCAGAATATGAAGCTTTAATCACCGGATTAGAGTTGGCAATCTTGATGGATATAATAGACAATGTCATCTATGGTGACTCACAACTCATTATGCAACAAGTCATCGGATAAAACAAGATTTTAAAACTTAGATTAGTAGAATATCGTTAATATTCGATGAAGCTGCTAGAGAAGATCCCTAATGTGACTTTCTGTTGGATTCCTCGTGGAGATAATGGTCATGCTGACGCTTTAACAAAACTCGCAAAAGAATTGGCATTTCCCCAGGAGAATTCCATTGATGTCACAGTACAAAGAAGACAAGTTTTGTCTCAAATCGACCACAAAACTGTACACAATCTCAGAAAAGTAGAAGCTATAAATGCGGTTGCTGATATCAACGAAGAGTAGCGCAAGCCATTAATAGAATATTTGCATACATGAAAGCTACTAGAGGAAAAGTCTAAAGCACATCACATTAAAAAAAAAGGCTATGTCTTACGCTCTAGTAGGTGACGTCATATACAAGAGATTGTTCAACCAGATGTGGCTACGATGTTTAAGCAAAGTCGAAGCACACAACATTGTCAAAGAAGTACATGTCAGATTGTGTGACGCTCACTAGTCAGGGCCAAAAATGAAATTGAAGATCAAAATACTCAGATATTATTGGCCAACAATGATGTCTGACTGCATGGATACAACCATAAGATGTCACCAGTGCCAGGTGCATGGTGTGGTCTTACACCAACCCCTAAACGTGCTGCACCCAACCGTTGCCTCGCGGCCATTCGAGTGTTGATGCACAGACATAAAAGGATTGATTGACCTCCATCCTCCAAAGGACACAGGTTTATACTTTCCTCTATAGATTACTTCTCCAAATGGGTAGAGGCAGTACAGTTACGAGAGGTTACAACAAAACACATCCTTCAATTCTTCAAAAGCCAAATTGTATACCATTTTGGAGTACCGCGAAGAATAATTTCTGACAATGGGACAGCCTTTAAAAGCATCAAAATCAATAATGTTGTCAAACAGCATGGGATAGATTGGAGATACTGTACAATTTACTATCCTAGAGCAAATGATCTAGCTAAAGCTTTTAATAAGACATTGGTACAGGTTTTAAAGAAAACACTAGATAAAAAGAAAAGAGATTGGCACAACAAATTATTAGAAGCTCTGTGGGACTACCGGACGACATTCGGGACTCCCACTCAGTGTACACGCACATGCTCGTGTACGGGTCTGAGGTCAAACTACCATTAGAAGTTCAAACGCCATCTCTCACAGTTGTTTTTGCCAATGAAATTACAATAGAAGAAAGTCAAAAACTCAAACTTGAAGAACTTGAGAGTCTTGAGAGAAAATAACTTGAAGAAACATAACACTTGGAACTTTACCAGACAAAGATGGTACAAGCTCATGACAAATTGGTTCACCCAAGGACATTCAAAGTTGGTGACCTCATACTCATGCTCAAAAGGCCTATTCTTGCACACCGCAAGATAAATGGAAAATTTGAGCTAACTTGGGAGGGACCATTTACCGTTGAAAAGTTTTATGTAGAAGGAGCCTACCCGTTAGTAGATTTTATGGGTGAAAGACCCATGCTACCTATCAACGGATGATACCTGAAGACATACTGCGCAACCTGACATTGCTTGCCATCGCTTAATTTGAAATTTGGATTTTTTTGGGGTTGTCTATGTGGCCAAATTTCTGTGACCGAGTCAAAAATTTGATAATAAAATTAACCTCAGCATAATGAAAATTTTTGATAATTATACACTTCAATTTTCTCTTTTTAAACTTAATATCCTACTAAATTAAACAAAATGCATACATACACAAATAAATGACTTATTCACCAAAATAAACTAAAATTTCCTTTAATAAATACTTTGTTTTGTTCTTTTTCATGCTAAGTTTCAGGTCACTAGCATTTTCTTGTCCTCTATAGAGAAATATCAGGCCAGAGGATGATATTCGCCTTTAAAGTGGTTGGAACCTTGCAATCAACAAGGAAATGGTGCCGCAGGGTGGCACCAGACTTTGACATGAAAATTAGTCAAGTTGACATGGATTATGAGGGGCCTCTAATGGATGTCATCAGCCAATAAGAAAAGGAAGGGCTGCCCTTACTGCTAAGGTTGACCAGTAAAGACAATTCATCACTGAGGGAAAGAATGTGATGGTACAACAAGACCCGATGGAGGGGCCCAGCCTCCTACTATCCATGATAGCTATGCTGACTAGGGGCCTAATCACTGTCGTTAATGAGAGACTACCAGTAACTCTGCTATGAATAAATCAGTGAAGAAATTCTAGACTCCGAAAGCAGAGGGCTTTCTTACGAGAAGAAAGAATACGCCAGAAAGAGGCATAGAATTTAGTTACCCCTATTCTTGAAGGGAACATTTTTGATCCAGACATGAGAGAAACCTCTTCCAGCTTGCCTGCTATAGATGAGGAGTCTGGGTTTGTTACAGAGCCAGAAATACCACTAGCTTTAGATGTTCTTTGCACGGGTTGTCCGACCAATAATGCCAGAATACCTGCACGAGCGTCAGCTACAGAGGCATTCGTGGAATGTCCAGACTGTAATGTCCTACATCTACAGCACTACAACACCTTAGATAAGTACGCATCTATCAATGATGGGCCTCAGACCACTAATTTTCTGATGGAGTTGTGTGTTCCGCTGTGTATAGATCAATATTTTTCGTGGAGTCCAAATCCATATGTCCCTTTGGACGCTGAGTCACACATTTCGTTAGCGTCAGAATCAGCACCAGATTAGGTTCCCACTGAAGATGAAATGAGGGAATATCATCAACAGTCACCGATTCTCAGTACGACAGAGTGCTATAAGATGAGCAAAGTGAACAAAAGAAATTTCAAATACTACAAAGAAGTGCAAGGGAGATTCATCAACATATTAGAAGGGTTGAATTTATACACCAGGGTCTTCTCAGAAAGTGATGAACGAAACATTCTCAACTTCATTTTTGACCTGAGAGATAAAGGTCAAGAAGGCTTGCTTATGGAAAGAACCTATTCTTAGCCAAGAAAGTAGATGTGAGGAAAGGGGAGGATCACTATCCAATGCGGCTGCTGCTACAACTTCACCAACGATAGTCAAGGAAATCCTCCTGGGATTCTCAGACACGATCAAGTTGATCCACTACCTCCAATGATAAAATGGATGATTAAAAAAATAGTCACATGGAGTATACTACTTAAATTCATCCCTAACAGTTGCATCATCAACATATATGATGAAGGAGACTGCATACCTCCGTACATTGATCATGATGACTTTATGAGACCTTTCTGCACGGTTTCATTCATGAGCAAAAGCAACATCCTTTTTGGAAAAGAAATTGATATTATTGGTCCTGGAAAATTTATAGGAGCTATAGAAATTCAGCTGCCTGTTGGTTTAGTGCTAGTCCTTAAAGGAAATGGGGCGGACGTCACCAAAAACTATATTCCAGGGGTGCGACACCATAGGGTGTCCGTGACCTTTTGACAAATAGATAAAAGTAAAATGCCATATGGATTTCAACAAGATCTAGAATTAGAGGAACCTCTATCATCGAGCTATGAGAGGGTTGTACCTTTAAGTACATGTAAAGGAAACTCTTATCCTGGAGTGTGGCTTAGAAGGTCTGCTCGATCAGGAGCTTGTCACACCAGGAACATACATTTAGAGGGATCATTTCCATCTTAATGCAATACATTACCGTAGATATGATATGTATTAAACATACTCAACTTATGATATATACTTGGCATGGAACATTTGTGGATGTACTTTGATGCAGTTAGCATATTGTACTTTTTGAGGCTTAAGCCTACATTCAATCTAAAACAATTATTGGAACAGATTAATGAAGTTTCTTTTAGAAATTTGTCTTTTTGTCAATTGCCTTTGTGTGCAATGGATAAAAGCCACGGACCATACGTTGGTTTGAGATTACAAAGAATAAAGAACAAAACAAAAAAAAAACTTGAAGATAATAAAATTTAAATAAAAATAACAAACATGCAAACAACAAATAAATTATCTTTTAAAAAAAATCAACCAACTAAAATTAAATTTTTGAAAACATAGTTCAAAAACTAAACATGACAAAAACAACAACAAAAGAAAATAAATCTTTTGAGTTGATTCTCTCGATTTCGATGTCTCTTACTCTTTGCTCACACGGCACAACTATCTTTGTCTGCACTAGTTCTCTTCAAAGCCCTTGGAATTTCACGTTCTGCACAAAACCTCATAAAAATTTCACAAATCTTCTTCAACAATGTTACCCCTTTCAGACGACATATATCTTTGGATTCAACACTTTCAATTCTCATTTTCGAATCAGTCCCTAACTTCTGATTCGCTTCTTTTGAGGTCGGTCCTTAACTTCCGAATCACTTTTGAGATTGATCATTAACTTTCAATTCTCACTTTGGAATTGTTCTTTAACTTTTGATTCCTTTCCTTTTAAGGTTGGTCCTTAACTTCTGACTCTCTTTCGGGGTTGATCATTAACTTTCAATTCTCATTTTGGAATCAGTCCTTAACTTTTGATTCCTTTCCTTTAGAGGTTGGTCCTTAACTTTTGACTCTCTTTTGAGATTGATCATTAACTTTCAATTCTCATTTTGGAATCATTCATGAACTTCTGATTCCTTTCCTTTTGAGCACAGTCCTTAACTTTCGACTCTCTTTTGAGATTGATCATTGACTCTCAATTCTCATTTTGGAATCAGTTCTTAACATCTGATTCCTTTTCTTTTGAGGTCATTCCTTAACTTTTGACTGTCTTTTTAGATTAATCATTAACTTTCACTTCACATTTTTGAATCAGTCCTTAACTTATGATTCATTTCCTTTCGAAGTCGGTACTTAAGTTCTGACTCTCTTTCGAGATTAATCATTAACTTTCAATTTTAATTTTGGAGTCTGTCCTTAACTTCTAATTCCTTTCCTTTCGAGGTCTCTCCTTAACTTCCGCCTCTCTTTTGAGATTGATCATTAACTTTCAATTCTCATTTTGGAATCAGTCCTTAACTTCTGATTCCTTTCCTTTTGAGATCAGTCCTTAACTTCTGACTCTCTTTTGAGATTGATCATTAACTTTTAATTCTCATTTGTGAATCAGTCCTTAGCTTCTGATTCCTTTCTTTTAGAGGTCAGTCATTAACTTCTGACTCTCTTTTGAGATTGATCATTAACTTTCAATTCTCATTTTGGAATCAGTCATTAACTTTTTATTCCTTTCCTTTCAAGGTTGGTCCTTAACTTTCGACTCTCTTTTGAAATTGATCATTAACTTTCAATTCTCATTTTGGAATCAACCCTTAATTTCTGATTCCTTTCCTTTCGAGGTCTGTCCTTAACTTCTGACTCTCTTTCAAGATTGAACATTAACTTTCAAATCTCATTTTAGAATCAGTCATTAACTTCTGATTCCTTTCCTTTTGAGGTTGGTCCTTAACTTCCGACTCTCTTTCGAGATTGATCATTAACTTTCAAATCTCAATTTGGAATCAGTCCTTAACTTCTGATTCCTTGCTTTTTCAAGGTTGGTCCTTAACTTCCGGCTCTCTTTCAAGATTGATCATTATCTTTTAATTCTCATTTTGGAATCTGTATCAAACTTCTAATTCACTTCTTTTTGAGGTCGGTCCTTAACTTCTGACGCTCCCTTGAGATTGATCCTTAACTTTCAATTATCATTTTAGAATCGGTCCTTAACTTCTGATTCCGCTCTTCTTTTGAGGTCAGTCCCTGACTTCCGACCCTCTTCTAAAATTAATACCTAAACTTCAATTCCCACTTCGTGGTCGGCACTTACATACTGATTCCTATCCTCTATGAACACCTGAAATCTGATAACTCAAAACCAATTCTCCAATCCCAAACAAAAGCTCCTACCTCTTCACTTTGATCAAATATTCATCTGTCAATTTCATAGCGGAAATAAATAACACAAACAATTATACACCTCCTTCTAGATCTTTTGACTTAGGAGTCTATATTGGTTGTGTTGATCTTGTTGGTCAACACCAATACACGAGGTGTGCTTGCCCAGCACACCACACCTATTGGGGGTCCATTTGTTGACCTTACTTTTGTTTGAGGTCTAGTTCTTCCTCTTTAGTAGCCTATGGTCTAGCAATAGGACTTTCTTATTGACTATTCCTAGAAAACTAGAAAAGGAACCCTTCACCATTAGAAATTTAAACTCCTCTTTACTCAACTTGAAGTTCCACATAGTGGTCCTAACCTCTAGCACTTAGTAGGTGGGGTCACTATGGGGGAGCCCAAGGATGGTGCCCCATAGGACTGCTTGACCTTAGGGTTGACCCTGCATGTTGGTCTAGAGCTAAGGTAATCACCTCACCCACAATCACACACAAATACTAACCTAAAATTTCTTAACTTTAATCCCTTAATCCTTTGGGAGACTCATGTAGACGGTCCCCTAAACCCTCTAGCCTAGGCTAGGGTTTAGCTAAGACCAGTACATAAAAAACTCAAATGGGGTTTCTATTGGTCCATATCTCATTTATGGTGGTTGGCACCCCAATTCTACCAAAAATACCCAACTTTGCCTTTTTGCCCCTAAACTCCCCCAAATTACCTAAATACCCTTGAAACTCTAAATTTGGCCAAATTTTCCAAACTTAACCAAAATACCCAAATTTGTTCAAAACTCATTTCAAACCTTTTGAAAACGTCCAAATTACACAAAATCACCAAAAAAATGCCAAATTACTAAAATACCCCTCCTTAGCCCAAAATTCCAAAAATTCCAAAAAAAATCCCAAAACTTTCCAAATATTCTCAATTTCATTTTTCTCAACTATCACATGACCCAATTTGACCAATTTCACCATTTTGATCAGAACCCCCAAATTGTCTTTAAAGGCCCAATTTCTCTAAATTCACTTCAAATGTCCATCAATTTTATACCAATCTCCTCCAATTTTAAATCTAAACTCAAATTCACCTTATATATGACCAATATAAACTAGATCCAAGCTCAATTGACACTTGCTTTGCGCCCAATTTTGATCTAAGTCGAAACCCCAACTTTGGCCCTATGACTTTGTTCCACCAAATTAAACCCTATAGCTAACTCAATTGGCCTCAATTTGAATCCTAAAATCTTCATAAAACTATTACAAATCCAAATTGACCTTCAATTGGCCTTTTTGAAGCCTCAATTAAATTTAATTTCAAACCAAATCCAAAAAATCCCTAATTTTTTCCTAAATTGGCCATGTCTCAAAATTCCACCAAATTAATTGTCTTAGCCCCAAAATTTCCACTTCATTCCTTCATAAAAAATCCTCATAGAATCTCCCTTGATCATTTGGACCATTCAATTGAGCCAAATTCCAAGCCTACCTCAACTTAAGCCAAAGTCTAGTCTGACATGCCCAAATTGACTAAACTCTAAAAATCCTTCAAATTGAGCTTCCAGTTGAACTCAAAATTACTCGAATCCTTCACCATAAATGTTCATTACAATCATTTACACAATGTTGATCAATCAATTGGGCTTAAAGTCATGTCTAGCTAAACCCAAAACCAAAATCAAAATCAACCAAGATAAAAATCACCTCCACAACATTCAAAATAAAAAACAACTCAAAATTTAATCACAAACATCATAAACACCATAACTGCAACTAAATTAAGACGTCTCTATTGGATGATCGGGAATCCCTTGGAGGAGGTAACTTACGGTTGCTAACGAGGCTTTCCACGATCTAATTGAAAGTATCGAACTCATTAAGTTGAGTTTAGTAAATTCATTTGGACTAAGTGAATCCAATAGAAAATAGTGGTACCGAAACGAGGGAACCGTAGGATCCTAACCTGTGTTGTTCTAATCAACTTTAACATCCCCCATAATATTTAAAGAACTTCAACCATAGGGCCACCTAATTTGACATCATAACTTGCACTCTCACGACAAGGAGCTTGGAGCTAGCATGGTGTGCAACACGACCACTTCAACAGCAAAACATTTCATCCCCAGCTAAACATTTCCTTAGAATTGAACAACCAAGCCATAGGATTTCAAGGTTGTCTGCTTATGCAACATAAATCCTTACCTTATCTTTAGGCCTTTGTACAGCCCTGCTGTACAATATAAACCCTAACTTGTCTTAGGATTTCGAGTTTGTCATTCATCACGACCTAAATTCGCACATCTTCCAGACTATTTGTGTGATCGTTTCACACGAATGTAAGCCCTAACTAATAAAATTGGTAGGATGAAACATTCAAATAATTTCTCATCAAAATTGGAGCCAAATAATAGGATAAATTGGGAAGTCACTAAGATTCTCCTCTATATCTATGACATCCACTAGTTCTTCCTCCTTTGGATTCCACAATAAATGTCCAAATCTGAGCCAATCACATGTTAGACCTCTTTGTCTTATATCGGTTAAAATTCTTATCCTTTGACCTCCTTGAAGATAATATTTCTTGATTTTTATCAAGAGTTTTCTTAGGTGACTTTGGTCATTTAAGATGTGATTAACTATAGGAGTTTGCCCTTATAGGAGCTTATCTGAACCCAGCTTAATATAAACACTATTTAATTCTTTGTATTAAATAGGGGAACTTATCGGCAAACAAAATTGTTTCGCAGACCAAACAGTTTCTTAGTTTATTTGATTGATCCTCATCTTCAAGTCTTGTGTTTATTCTTCGGGATAGATACAGGGTTTGAGGTATAGCGCTCTTTCATTTAAACTATGAAAAATATGGGGTCGATTTGATTTCATATTTTTCTAAACTCAACTCTATATGTAAATTAAAACATCCTTTCAAAGCCGGGGACGGGATTTTGATTCTGGTGATCGACAACTTCTTACGGGCAACTCCTCCAACCAAAAATATTGCTGACATGGAGGAATCGTCGAAGTACAACCAAATCAAGATGTCTCCTGAGGACGTAGCCCTTACGGCATTCAAAACACTGATTGGGATCTTTTGCTACACAGTGATGCCATTTGGGTTGAAGAACGCTAGAGTGACATACCAACGATCTATGATAAAGATTCTTGATGATCTCATTCACAATCAAGTGGAATGCTACGTGGATGATCTGGTCATCAAAAGAAAATGACAAATAGACCATTTGTATGATTTGAGGATTGGGTTTGAACGGTTACGGCGATATGACCATAAGATGAATCACTTAAAGTACACCTTTTGTATTATCTCTAGGAAGTTTCTAGGATTCGTTGTTTATCGTCGGGGAATCGAGATCAACCCGAATAAGATTAAAGCTATCTTCGCAATGCCTCCTTCCAAAACCTTGAAATAACTACGTTCCTTTGAAGGGAAGTTGGCATATCTGAGAAAATTTATTTTTTAATCTCTCAGGTAGGTGTTAGCCCTTCTCAGCATTAATTTAAAAGGACTCTAAATTTGTTTGAGAAGATAAATGCCTGCAGGCCTTTGAGGATGTTATGGAATATTTAATGACACCTCCTGTTTTGGTAGCCCCTATCCAAGGAAAACCGTTGATACTTTATACCGCAACCTTATATGACTCTCTTGGAGCCCTATTAGCCCAAGTAAATGATGAGGGTAATGAAAACTCACTCTGCTACTTGAGTTGTTGTCTAATACCGACGGAGATAAGGTATCCACTTGTTGAGAAGCATTGTCTAGCTTTAGTTTTCACCGCCCAAAAACTTAGGCATTACATGCTTTCTCATTAAATTACCCTAATTTCAAAAGTTTATCCATTGCAATATTTGATGACACGACCAACACTCTCGGGATGTCTAGTGAGATGGTCAATGATTTTGTTGCAATTTGATATAATTTTTGTCCCCCCCCCCTCGTGCTATTAAGGGACATATTTTAGCATATTTTCTCGCTGCACACCCACTTCTAGCTGGGTACCCTCTAAATGAAGAATTATCAAATGAACAAGTATTATAAATGAATTTCTCCAGTGCGCAATGCTGGGAGATGTACTTTGACGGAGCTTCATCAGCTAGGAATGATAAAGGATCAGGCATAGTTATACTGGGCAAACCAGGGATTGGTTTAATCTTTATCACGCCAAATAAGGGTATGTTGGGGTTCTCATACCACCTGACAAAGCCATGTATCAACAACGAAACATAATATGAAGCCTTAATTAATGGATTGGAATTGGCAATCTCGATGGATATAATAGACATTGTCATCTATGGTGATTCTCAACATGTCATGAACTAAGTCACCGAACAATACAAGATTTTAAAGCTAAGGTTAGAAAAATACCACCGGTATACAATGAAATTGCTTAAACAGATTCCCAACATAACTTTTTACCAGATTCTTCGGGGAGATAATGCCCATGCTAACGCTCTAGCAAAACTTACAAAAGAATTAGCATGGCGCTCAGAGGATTCGATTGACATCACAATACAAGGAAGACAAGTTTTGTCTCATGTTGACCTTAAAAATCTATACAAGCCTGAAAAAGAAGAAGAAATGATGATTGTGGTTGCTGATATCAATCAAGATTGGTGCAAGACATTAATAGAATATTTGCAAACTATCAAACTACTGGAGGAAAAGTCTGGGGAACACGACATTACAAGAAGGGCTATGTCGTATGCTCTAGTCAGTGATGTCCTTCATAGAAGATCAATTGATAAGATGTGGTTGTGATATCTAAACAGAGCTGAAGCATAGAATATTATCAAATAAGTACATGTCCGATTGTGTGGCGCTCACCAGTCAGGGCCAAAGATGAAAATGAAGATCAAGCAACTCAGATATTATTGGCCAGAAATGATGTCTGACTGCATGGATACAGCCAGGAGATGTCACCGGTGCCAAGTGCATGGGGTGGTCTTGCACTAACCTCGAAATGTGCTGCACCCAACCGTCGCCTCTTTGTCATTCAAGTGTTGGGGCACATACATAATAGGTCTGATAGACCCTTCGTCTTCCAAAGGACACAAATTTATACTTTCCTTTACTGATTACTTTTCCAAATGGGCAGAGGCAGTGCTATTATGAGAGGTTACAACACAACACATCTTTCAGTTCTTTAAAAGCCAAGTGTTCTACCATTTTGAGGTTCCACGCAGAATAATCTCCGATAATGGGATAACCTTTAAAAGTATAGAGATCAACAACTTTGTTAAATGACACGAGATAGACTGGAGATATTCTACGATATACTATCCCAGAGCAAATGACTTAGTCGAAGCGTTCAACAGGACACTAGTACAAAATTTGAAGTAGACACTGGATGTAAATAAAGAGATTGACATTACAGATTGCTAGAAGCTTTGTGGGTCTACCGAACAACGTTCAAGTATCCCACTCAGTTTACACCCTTGTATACGGGTCCGAGGTTGTAGTACCAGTAGAAGTCCAGATGTTGTCTCTCAGAGTCGTTGTCTTCAATCAACTTACAATAGAAGAGAGTGAAAAACTTGGACATGAAGAAGTGAAAAGTCTTGAAAAAAAAATGACTAGAAGCACAACAACATTTGGAGCTTTACCAGGAGAAGATGGTACAAACTCATGACAAATTGGTCCACCCTAGGACATTCAAAATTGGTGATCTCGTACTTGTGCTCAAAAGGCCTATTATTGTACGCCACAAGGTAGGTGGAAAATTTGAGCCAAATTAGGAAGGACCATTTATCTTAGAAAAGTTCTACACAGAAGGAGCAATTGGTAAATTTCTTGGGTGAAAGACCCATGTTGTTGATCAACGAACGATATCTGAAGACATACTATGCAACTTGACGCTTCTTGTAATAGACTTTTTGAAATTTTGATTGTTTAGGGGTTATTTAAATCGCCAAACGTTTGAGATTGGGTCCAAAATTTTTATAATAAAATTATCCTCGATAAAATGAAAACTTTTGAATTTATATACTTCAATTTTTTTTTCTCTACCTTTAAAAGTTTGATATTTTGCTAAATTAAACAAAAATATATACGTAAATAAATAATTTTCTCACCAATATAAAGTAAAATTTTCCTTAATAAACATTTTGTTTTGTTCTTATTCCTGCTAATTTTCAGCTCACTGATGTTTTTCTTGTCGTTTGTAGAGAAAATGTCAGGATAGAGACTAATTTTTGCTTTTAAAAATGGTTGGAACCTTGCACTTAAGGAGGAAAGGGCACCACAGGGTGTCACTAGAGACTGCGACTTGGACTTCAGTCAAGTTGATATGGACTATGAGGGTCCCCTGATGGATGTGGTTAGCCCACAACAAAAAGAAGAGCTACCATGCTACTAAAGATCAACACCAAGGAAAAGTCTTCACTAAAGGGGAAGAATGTGATAGTACAGCAAGATCCGATGGAGGGGAAGAGTAGCCTGTCTTCTATGATATCTGCACCAACCGGAGGCCTGGTCATTGCGTATGATGAAAGACGGACAGATGCACCGTTACAAAGAAATAAACGCATAAATGCCAACCACCGAAAGCATAGGGCTTTCCTATGTGAAGAAAGAAGGCGCTAGAAGGAGGAAGAAAATTTGCTCACCCCTATTCCTGAGGAGAAAATCTATGATCCGGACATGAGAGAGACTTCTTTCAGTTTGTCTGCTACAGACAACGAGTCCAAGTTCACTCCAGAGCCAGAGACACTAGAAGTTTTATACGATCTTCATATGGGTTGCCTGACATGCAACGTCGAGATTCCTACACGGACACCAGCTATAGAAGCATTTGTGGAATGCTTGAACTGCAACGTCCTACTCCTAGAGCGCTATAGTACTCTGGAGGAGTACACATCCATCGATGATAGATTTCAGAGCACTGATCACTAGATGGGGGAGTCATATATTCTGCTAAAGATAGAGACAACACTCACTTAGATTCCTACTGATATTGAAATGAGGGAGCATCCTTGACAGCCACCTATCATCACCACGGTAGAATACTATAAATAAGTAAAGTAAACAAAAGGGAATTTAAATTCTATGAAGAACTTCAAGGAAGGTTCATCAACATAATAGAAGGCTTGGAACTATACACCAGGATCCTCTCTGAAAGCGATGAAAGAAGCATTCTCGACTACATGTTAGATCTAAGAGACAGGGGTTGAGCAAGGCTTCTGATGGAAAAAAACTATTTTAAGCCACAAAAATGGATCTATGGAAAAGGTAGGATCACCATACAATGTAGTTGTTGTTACAACTTCACCAAGGACAGAAAAGGAAATCCTCTCGGGATTTTGAGAGATGATGAGGTAGACACATTACCTCCCATGATAAAATGGTTGATCAAGAGAATGGTACAATGAAGCATACTTCCAGTCGACTGTACTCCCAATTGTTGTATCATCAATATATATGATGAAGGTGACTGCATTCCCCTACATATAGACCATCATAATTTTGTGAGACCTTTTTGCACAATCTATTTTATGAGTAATATCAATATTTTATTCGGGAAAGAAATAGATATCATTGGCCCCAATGAGTTTAGAGGATCTGTGGAGATTTCACTACCAGTGGGTTCAGTGTTGATTCTTAAAGGAAATGGAGCAGACGTACACTGCATTCCAGGGGTACAAAATTGTAGAGTGTCTGTGACTTTCTGAAGAATGGATGATAGCAAAATGCAATATGGATTCCAGTTAGACTCAGAGTTGGAAGAGCTACAACCTTACGAGCTATGAGAGGGTTGTACCTCTAAGCACATGCGAAGGGAACTCTTTTCCTGGAGTGTAGTTTGGTAGGTCAGCTCGATCAGTAGCTCACCCCACCAAAGATGGACATTCAAGAGATACTTTTTGTTACTACATTTGAAGACAACAAATATGATGATACGTGTACCAGATATGCTCAACTTATAGTTTGATGCATTCAACGTATTATACCTTTTGAGGCTTCGGCTTGTACTCAATTTGTAACACCTGTTGAAGCAGACTAATGAAACTCTTTGAGAAATTTTGTCTGTCGATTTGCTCAATTTCCCTTTTGTGTGATGGATAAAAGCCATGGAACCATACATTGGTTCGGAACTACAATGAACAAAGAGCAAACAATAAAAACTTGATAATAATAAAATTTAAATAAAATACTCTTTTAGAAAAAATCAACCAACAAACAAAATTTTAAATTTTAAAAATATATTTTGATAATCAAATGTGATAAAAAAAACAAGAAAAGAAAATAAATCTGTCGAGTTGATTCTCTTAATTTTGAGGTCTCTTACTCTTTTCTCGTGCAGCACGATTATCCCTGTCTTCACTAATTCTCTCCACATCCTCACGAAATTTCATATTATGCATGAAAACTCACTAAAATTTCATACATCTGCCTCATCGATGTCAACCTTTTCACGTTGACCCACATCTATGAGTTTATCACCATAAATTTTCTGCACTACATTCTTGTTCTCAAAGCCAGTGTCGAGACACTAACTTCCATTCCACTATCTCATGGGTTAGATTTGGGCCACAGAGCTTTCCTTCCTAATGTGACTCAACCTTCTGAGATTGGTGTAAGACTCCCTTGAATGGGACCATGACATCCAATTCTCTACACACATCTTCAAGATAGGAGTAAGACTTCTCTGAATAGAATATCACATCCTATTTTCAACCTTCTAAAATTGGTGTAAGACCCCCTTGAATGGGACTACGACATCCAATTCTCTACACACATCTTCAAGGTAGGAGTATGACTCTATTGAAAGGAACATCACATCCTATTCTCAACCTTTTGAGATTGGTGTAAGACCCCCTTGAATGGGACCACGACATCCAATTCTCTACACACATCTTCAAGATATGAGTAAGACTCCCCTGAAAGGAACATCGCATGCTATTCTCAACCTTTTGAGATTGTTATAAGACCCCCTTGAATGGGACCAAGACATCCAAATCCTTACAGACATCTTCGAGGTAGGTATAAGACCCCCTTAAATGGAACACGACATCTTGCTCTCAATCTTAGGGGTCAATAGTAAAATTCTGACTCCCACCATGGAGTCCTTTCTGGGGTAATGTCCTTCACAGTAGCCATGATTTGACTATATCCAGTTTGGACGTGATATGCCTAGTGGTAGCTTGAACTGGTATAGTCTTTCTCTTTGGCGTAATGTCCTTAATGGTTGTGGTCCTTTGCACTGTTGTCACCATTTTGAGTTGGATGTAAGTCCCTGTACTTTCCATCTTGATTTGATCCTCTCACACAATCTTCTTCTCTTGAATTATCAATGTTGAAATTAAAATTAAACATTGAATTTGAAATCGAGTCTCCGCCTCAATCATCAATTTTTTTTTGGTTATTTCTTGAATTTCTTTTCTTTTCTCCAGTGAGAGTATCTGTTATTCCCTAGTGGAAACAACTGTCACTCAATCCTCTACTCCTTCAATGTTTGTTGACTTAGGACTCTGTATTGGTTTTTTTGATCTCGTCGGTCAACGTCAATACGCCCGGTGTGCTTACCCAGCACACCACACCTATTGGGGGTCCATTTCTTGACCTTACTTTTGGTTGAGGTTTAGTTTTCTCTCTTTAGTATCCTAGGGTCTAGCCATAGGACTTTCCTATTGAATATTCCTAGAAAATTGTTAAAGGAACCCTCACCATTAAAAACTCTAAACTCCTCTTTGCTCAACTTAAAGCTCTACATATTGATCCTAACCTCTAGCACTTAGTCGGTGGAGTCACTATAGGGGAGCTTAAGGAAAGTTCCCATAGGGTTATCTGACGTTAGGGTTGACTCTGGGTGTTGGTCTGGAACTAGTTCACACACTACACTCACTATCACCCACAATCACTCACAATCCTAAAACCCAAATTGTTGACTTTGATCCCATAATCTTTTGGGAGACTCATGTAGATGGTCCTCTAGACCCACTGGCCCTAGGCTAGGGTTTAAGTAAGACCAGTATGTTGAGGACCCAAATGAAAATTTCATTGGTCCATAGCTCATATAAGGTGGTTGGTACCCTAATTCTACCAAAATACCAGTAATTCAAATCCCTAAATCCACCCAAATTACCTACTAAATTTGACAAAAATGCTCAAATTCAACCAAAATACCTTAATTTGTTCAAAAATCATTTTAAATCATTTCAAATTACCCAAATTACCCATAACCTCCCAAAAATTCCAAAATCACTAAAATACCCTAAAAAATTTGCCAAAATTACAAAAATACCCTTGGCACCCTAAACTTTCCCAAAACATTCAAAATCACTTCAAATGTTTCTGAAACCAATTTGGACCCTCCAATTGAACCAAATTTGGCCAATTTGACCATTTTGACCAAAACCCTCACATTGCCTTTAAAGGACCAATTTTTCTAAATTCACCTCAAATGTCCATCAACTTGAGCCCAATTTCCCTCAATTTCAATTATAAACTCAAATTAATCTTTCACATAACTAATCTAAACTAAATCTATGCCTAATTAGCCCATGCTTTGAGCTCAATTTTTTATCTAAGTTAAACCCCCAATTTTGGTCCTATTACCTAATCTCACCTAATTGAACCCCATAGCCTACTTAATTTGCCCCAATTTGAATTCTAAACTCTTCATAACAATCCTACACATCAAATTTGACCCTCAATTGGTCTTGTTAAAACCTCAATTGCACTCAATTTTGACCCAAATCCAAAAATCCCCAAATGTGCCCCAACTTTGTTGTCTCTAAGTTCCACCTAATTGAATTCCCTAACACCAAAATTGACACCAAATTTAAGTTTAAAACTATTCATGACATTCCTATGATTCATTTCCAATCATTAATTTTGACTTAGCCCAACCTTAGCTCAACCTACACCCAAGTTTAGTCCAAAATGCCTAAATTGACAAAAATCCCAAAATCCTTCAAATTGAGCTTCCAATTGAACTCAAAATAATTTAAATATATCACCAAAAAATCTCCATGACAATCATTTACACAAACTTGATCAATCAATTGAGCTCAAAGTCATGGCTAACTTAACCTAAACCCAACTTTTATCCATTTGGACCCAAATTGGCCCCATGCACCAAAATTGACTCATGCCTAAGCCACCAATTTGATGACACCACAGCCACCAAGTACACCCTATGGGCTAGGCTAGACCCACCTAAACCAGAAAAAATGAGCTATGGACCAATGGTCCCTTGATTTAAGGGATTTCACCCCATATTTGGCTTAAACTTGAAATATCCCCTTCATCATTGCTTAACCTTAGGGGTTAACCATCATGAAGCACCCCCTGACTTCCTTGAGCCAAGAAGTGACTGAACTCTGGCCAGTCACCTCCTCAACTACCAGAAATAGCCAGCTCAAGGGAGCTCCAAGTGTCCAAAACCCAAAATTGAACCTCCCTGACTTGGCTCACACCCATTGGCCATTAGAGCTTTTCTTCCCTTCACCTCAACAAGCTTTAGCACCCAACTCCAAGCTCTGAGCTCTACCAGATAGCCATGGATTTAAATGGAGCTCTCCATGGCTCAAAAGAAGTGTGCTTGGAACCTTAAGAAAACTGCCAAAAACTCACCAGAGCTTCTCCAAACCATCCCAAGTGCAATCCCTTTGCTCTCAGCCACTGATAGCCACCCCACAGAGCCAATTTCTTCACTAAAATTTTCCCTAAAACTAGGACAGATCTCTCCACTCCTCCACAGTGAACCAAACTCTAATTAATTATGCACACACCATCCCCATAGTGAAAGAATTTGATTCTCCACAAAAGCCACCTCTCAAACAGCCTCTAACTTAGCTCTAGACTAACACCTAAAAATCACTTTGGTCAAATTCATACCTAGACCATTCACCAAGGCTTGGGACATCATCTAAAGGTTTGTTTGACCCAATCAAAGCTACCACAACCATCTGATTGAGGCCTCCCCTCTCAGACAAAGGTATTGAACTCTAACCCTAAACCGAGCTTGTTTCGACTCTCCATACGTAATTATTCTATTTCATACCTTATAAACCATATAGATGTACTCGTTTTGAGTAGATGAATGTTTAGGAATAAACCCCATGTGATTTGGTTGAGTCTAGGTAGATATATTAAGGTTTGTGAACGGCTCACGGGTTAGGTCACTTGAGGATGATAACGGAGAGTCATCTGATCACGTGTGTATCCAATGGACAGAGGAGATCAAGCCGGACAAACCCTCGGCGCATAAAGCGCAGTCCGCGTGGAGGCTACGTGGCTGACAATGTCAAATGGCGGAGCGACCCGTAGAGCCTTTGGAGCGGATGAGGTTGAGGTGGCGCTGCATGGATAACTAGAAAAATATGGGATTTTGGAATCATTTTAATGCTAAACTTTAAAAATCCATATCTTTCTCTAGAAAAATCATAACAATAAAAGAAAATTACCCTCTTTCTCAGTGAACAAAGGAAAATAATATGGAATAATTTTTTTTTTTCTTATTCCCAATTTTTTAATGAATTAAATACCCTTTGTAGTATTTTAATTCTCCATGATTAAATATTGTTCACCATGGCTTGAACTTTTGAGGGTTCATTCCCCATCATAGAACCCATGTCTTCTAATTTTTCCAAGGTCAGAGGGCATCTTTATGCTTCTAGCCCTAATTTTCAAGCTAAAGTGGCCTTTTTGGCTTATTTTAATTATATAAATCAAAATATCACTTGGAAATTTATGGGTGTAACTTTGGTAGGTTTCATGTGGAAAGTCTATAAAAAATGTCATGATACTTTGAACTATCTTGTGAATTTATATAATTAATTAAACATAAATATCTTGTATTAATTCATGTAAATTAAATACTTATCAAAAATTGACAAAATCAATTCCACACTATTCATAAAAATCATGTTTTTTCATTGTAAAAGTTTGAAAATTATTCGATGAAGTTCAAGTACTAAAATGGATTTTCTAAGGAAACCTTGTATTTTTGTATAAGAAAAATTATTAAACTTGGTTTTCTGAATTTCTTATGATGAGGGGCATTTAATAAAAATCAAATATATTTTTGCAAGAATATTTCATTTTTAAGTGATATTTTGAATTAAAAATAATCAAAATAATCAAAATTTTCAAAAATATCAAAAATGGTTCAAAATGTTACTAATTGCTCTCGAGTCACTTAGAATTCATTAAGACATTTTTCCTGATTTTCCTAAGTCAAAAAATGAATTTTTGTGGCTTAAAAGGAATTTTTCTATTTTATCACGAAAATAATTACATTAAATAAATTAAAAAACAAAAAAAATATAAAATTTGATTCTCTGAGTTTCTTGAACTTAGATAAGTCTATTAAAAATATAAAAATGATTTTTTTAATTAAAATATTACTTTATGTTTAATTTAATCATTGAAATTGGTTAAAAAGTAAATAATAATACTAATTTTATTTAAAAAGTCATGAAATCTTGCATAAGTGTTTCTCTGACCTTAGGAAACCTCTAATATTTTTTTCATAAATAAATATTTTATTTTGGAAAGCTAAATAAATCAACTTTTGAAAATCCAATTTTCTAAATTTAAATAATTATCTAAATTAAATTAAAATTTTTAGAGGTCCACATGTTCTCCTTTAACATTATAATTACCTCATGTATATGACACTTTAAACCTTCAAAGTCATTTGAGTTGTGTTTAATGAGTTATGAGGTGAAGTGCCCAAGGGCAAAGTGGTAATTTTAGACTTTGGTGTCATAATCAAAATTTAGGATTAACCAAGGTAAAGTTGGTAATTTTGATCTTAATGAATTTGGTTGGATGATTGAAACACAATGGGATTAAAAGGAAGAAACCCACTCACCACCTTAACACAATGTCAACAAGATTATAAATCTCCTAATCTTCATGAGTTGGAAGTTAATCGAAACCAAATGATTCTTAAGTAAGGGGCTTAAGCTAGAAAGATGATGATTTACTTCTCTTAAGCCTAAAGTTGAGGATGATTTTATTATTGGATAAGGATGCACATCATTTAAAATAAAAACTTTGATGAACACCATTTCACCCATTATGATTGTTAAATGCTCGATGGTAGTGGCCTGAGCTCAATTGATTGGATTTAGAAAATGATATGATTGAAAAATAACATCGACAAACACTACAAGTCTGACTTTAATTATGGGCACCATAATCTTTAAATGACCTAAACTTGCCTCAGGGGCACTCACTCACATAACTCTTAAATGAAACATCAATTGATTAATTCAGTGTCTTATTATTGAGATAATTAAATTATCAAGTTTCACTGAGTTATGAGTAAGTCACACTTCATCCTCAGATGATTAATAGAACAATATGAAAAGTTCAAAACAAACTCGAAATAATTCAAGAGAGCCTTAAATTGGTTCAGAGTCATTCCCTCAACACTTTGAAACCTTCTGGATATTTTGAAGAACAAATTGAACCTATTACATTTTGTTCTAAAACTATCCAGTAGGATCTTCCAAGATCTAATAAAATCATAGCCTAGGGTTTGGTAGCTAAACCTTCATGTACTCTTGCTACTTAAGCTTTCGTGCATCATTATCTACATATCTTACAAGTATTGACCTTTCAGGTAGTAGAACGAGAAGACCCGCCAGGTACGCATTTAAAGTTTGCAGTATCGTCTTTTCTTATATTTTCGACACGGTATTTTTATACTTATAAAACTTGCATGTTAAATAACGATCTCACCCTGCATGAAAGCCAAAATTGCTAGGATAGCCAAAAAACCAAAACAAAGCTAAAATAAACCAAGATAAAATTCACTGCCACAATATTCAAAATATAGACAACTCAAAATTTAATCACAAACATCACAACAAAATAACAATTGCAACTAAATTAAGACGTCTCTATCGGATGATTGGGAATCTCTCGAAGGAGGTAACCAAATGTTGCTAACGAGGCTTTCTACGGTTTGAATGAAAATATGGAACTCATTAAGTTGAGTTTAGTAAATTCATTTGAACTAAGTCAATCTAATAGGAAATAGTGGTACCGGAACGAGGGAACCGTAGGATCCTAACCAGTGTCGTTCTAATCAAATTTAATATTTTCCATAACATTTAAAGAACCATAACCACAGGGACATTTGATTTGACATTATAACCTGACACATTAGAAAACTTCAACTCGTCATGATGAGGAGATTGGAGCTAGCATTGTGAGCAACACAACCATCTTCAACAACAATAGGACCCACAACAACATATCTTTCTTTAGAATTAAACAACCAAGTCATAGGATCTCGATATTATTTGCTTATGAAACATAAATTTTCACCTTATATTTAGGCTTTTGTATAGCTCTGTTATACAATATAAGCCCTAAATCGTCTTAGGATTCTGAGGTTGTTTATTATAGCCTAAATCTACACATCTTCTAGGTTATTTGTGTGATCATTTCACACAAATGTAAGCCCTAAAAAAATAAAATTGTTAGGGTGAAACACTCAAATAATTTCTCCTCAAAACTGAAGCCAAACAATAGGATAGCTTGGGAAGTCATCGAGGTTCTCCTCCAAATCTATGACATCCTCTAATTCTTCCTCCATTAGATTTTACAATAAATGTTCCAAATTTGAGTCAATCCCTTTTCACACCTCTTTGTCTGATCTCGTTGAAAGTCCTATCTTTTTGACTTATTTGAAGATAACATTTCTTGATTTTTATCGACGGTTTTCCTAGGTGACTTCAGTTATCTAAGATGTAATTAACTATAGGAGCTTGCCCTTATAGTAAGTTTTTCCAAACCCAGCTTAATATAAACCCTATTTAATTTTTTCGTATTAAATAATTGAACTTGTCGGCAAATAGAATAGTTTTGCAGACCAAACGGATGTCATACATTACTTAGTTTATTTGATCGAGTCTCATCCTCAAGTCTTATGTTTATCCTTCTAGATAGATACATAATTTGAGGTATAGTGCTCTTTCAATTAAACTATGAAAATTATGGGGTCATTTTGATTTCATATATATATATATATATATATATAAATTAAACGTCTTTCCGAAGCGAGCAACGAGATTTCAATTTCGGCGACCGATAGCTTCCAACGGGCAACTCCTCAACTTTTTATTGTCAACTAAATAACAAGCCCTCATAGTTAATTACATCTCCAGAGCTGTGAGCTCCATAGAAAACTTGATTATAATAATGACTTATATAATTCAGGCTTTTAAAGTTGGGACATTCTAAAGTTAAACTTTCTTATAGTGATAATTAGATCAATTTCAAAATTATAAAGAGATTGGTCTTAACATTGAAACTTACAATATAATGATGATGTATCGTTTAGTATAATTAACCTCATAAACCCAATCTCTTGGGGAGACTAGTCATATTTAAAATCCTTATTTGATTTGAATTCACATATTTTTAATAATATGATTTTTTTGTGAGTATTTTATATGATTTGGGTAAGAAGTTTTGGCCCTATTTTAATAGGGCTCTTTTACCTTCCTCTATGAAAGCTTCTATACCAAAAAAAATATAATTGAATTATCCTTTTTTCACATTTCAACATTTTTTGGCTTCTATAATAGGGTTAGGAAGGAAAATTTTGTGAAAGTTTGTAAATGAGACAAATGGCTAAAGGCTATTTATGAAAGTTTAACTTAGTATGTGAATTATTTGGATTAGATGCTTATAATTTTTGGAATTTAAATATTGAAGAATGTCCTACACCTTTTCAACATGTTTGAGAGCTAGGTTTGGGGTTTTATAGTTGTCTTAAAGATTGGGGTGGGTGGTAGCTAGGACTAAAAAAGTTTAGGAATGTTGAGGAAGATTTAAAACTATTTAGAGTAGTTGCTTAATAGAAAAGAGCAAAGAAATTTAAAATAAATTTGTACCTTATCTTACCAATGAAATGTACTCTTGATGCCACCAAGCCACAATCAAAGGAAAGGTGCAATTATTCACTCAAAATATTTCATTTAATGTTAAAATTAAAAAGAAACTCAANATTCACTCAAAATATTTCATTTCATGTTAAAATTATAAAGAAACTCAGTTTCCTATTGATATAAAAACTTATACATGCATGTTTACTGTTGCATCACCAATGATGCATCTAGTAACCAAACTATTGAGCATCAATTTTTATTTCATTGATAAAAAAAGATACTTGCTAATGGCACTTCAATGACCCATATAGATTTGGAGAACCAGCCCCATTATTTAATTCTAGACCGCTTGGATTTTAATTCTATGAAAAAGATTTCAATATAGCTTAAAGTAGTTGATANATGACCCATATAGATTTGGAGAACCAGCCCCATTATTTAATTCTAGACCGCTTGGATTTTAATTCTATGAAATAGATTTAAATATAGCTCAAAGTAGTTGATGTAAGAAATTAAATGTTTCAATCAAATTAGCTTATTATATTCAATATAAGAGCAAGAGCAAGAATCCAATCTAGAAAGTGCTCGTAAATAAAATTCCATATCAAAGTGCAAAAGTAATATTATTCTAATATAATCTTTTTTAAAAATTTCTTTTTTATTTTACATTTTTAGACTTTCCTTTTAATTAAATATCCATCACTTAATTAAAGCTCATTAAAAAAATAAAAAACAAATTTGAACTCCTATCTTTCATATATGTGTCCTATTATTTCCTTAAAATTTTCTTTCAAATGTTGTAGCCCAATAGTCAGTTGTTAACTATAAATAATGAATTATATGTAAAACAATTAAAATAAATTAAATATTTTAGTGAAANTTTTTTTTTTTTTTTACATTTTTAGACTTTCCTTTTAATTAAATATCCATCCCTTAATTAAAGCTCATTAAAAAAATAAAAAACAAATTTAAACTCCTATCTTTCATATATGTGTCCCATTATTTCCTTAAAATTTTCTTTCAAATGTTGTAGCCCAATAGACAGTTGTTAACTATAAAAAATGAATTATATGTAAAAAAAATTAAAATAAATTAAATACTTTAGTGAAAAATGGCTCTTTGTTTCCTTAATTTTTAGTGGCTTCAAGTGTTTTCCTATTTTTTGTTAAGTTATGTAGTTATTCATCTATTTTACTTAAGTTACTTGTTAATCCTTCTAACAAACCTATAAAAACCTCATTAGCTCTTTTTCATATTCATGTGCATCCTCATTAACCAATAAACAAACTCCCAAACATTTACAAGTAATNTTCCTATTTTTTGTTAAGTTATGTAGTTATTCATCTATTTTACTTAAGTTACTTGTTAATCCTTCTAACAAAACTATAAAAATCTCATTAGCTCTTTTTCATATTCATTTGCATCCTCATTAACCAATAAACAAACTCCCAAACATTTACAAGCAATTTATAATCTACCTTTAAACTACTGGCGACACTAAAAAAGTTCTTGGACTTAATTATATTTTTTGAACCATCATACTCTCTTAACCCCCGCCAATCCTACCATCTACCCCAAATCATTATAATTTATTAGCCCAAGCTAAACCATTTGCATAATTCTAGTCATGTAAACCACCTAAAATCTTTTCCTACAAGAGAGGTTTCAAACCAACCCAAACTAGCCCAAGTTGAACTAGTCTTGGTTTTCTTTCCATCATATCTCACCAAGCCTTTCACCAACAAAGTATAAACCTCAAAGTAAACCCTTTCACATTATGCTAAACATTCAAGGAAAATTTTTGTCACTAATTCACAAAAATGCTAATCGTCACCACTAGATGATTGAAAATGTTAAAAAAATTGGATCACATAAAGCAAATAAAAGTAATTGGTGTTCCGAATAGCTATCAATCTCTAGAATTTAATATTTTTATGATTAACCTAATTTTTGTTCTTAATTTTTCACAAAGTTTCAAGAGGTATATTTGAACATTTTGTTAATGACATTCATCAAATTAGCACTTAGTCTTATTGGCTAAAGTGCTTTATTCCTTAGCTCAAATATTAATTGATGATCACACTGCCAACTTGGCCATATGAGCCGGCCTAAGTCAGGATTGATTGGACGATTTTTTCCTTGGGTTGGTCGACCTTATGCACTTGCCTTGGTCAAGAACGGCTAATGATATCAATTATTGCAGAAGAAGTTTCCAAATAATGAGAAAAGGGTTGATGAGATTTTTATAGGTTTTTTAGAAAGATTAGCAAGTAACTTATGTAAAGTAGATGAATAACTACAAATCCAATGGATTTAATGTATCAAATGTATTGGATCACCCAAAATAATTTCAAGAAGACGTAGGGTTTACCAAAAACAATAATAATAAGTGATGATCTTGATATGAAAGTATGCATCACTTGATAGCATTATGATGCTACAACGACACACAAATCTTAAGGCTTGCAGAAGTTGCAATAATTTTAGAATGCTTTTTACTTGGAAATGAGCCATTTTGAAAATAACGATGAAATTATAATAATAGGAAGGCAAACACCATGGATCATCTCATGACCAATTCAATGCCACAAAAAGCTTAGAAATCAATAACCTAGAGAAGCTACAAAAATTGTAGAAAGCTCAGATCCAAAGCTAACACTATGTGAAATATAGTGCGTCTCATCACGATAAATGGTCATGGCATGGGTTGGCCCTCCAAACCACTGGGCTCATGAAGACGACCGACAATTTGACGAGGCCAGTGAGGGTTCCACTTTAAGTAATATAACTTATTGCATAAAAAAACCTGTGGAACATTACCAAGAGCAATAGTCTCTTGTCTTCATAGATCTAATAACTAAATGAAACCAAAATTTGCGCTTTTACCCAAACGGGGCATGTGCAATATTTTTTTGTATGATGAAGTTGTTCTTTCTAAAAGTCAAGAATGTGTTGTATCAAATTGTAATTTTATTTCGAAGACATAAATTGTGATTAATAATTTTAAATAAGAAACTTCCAAAAAAGATTAATAAAGGATTTTATCAATAGGGCACGCCTGTAATCACAAATACACTCGATGAAATCATTTATGTCTTGTTGAACAATAGAAATAAATCTCATGACGAACAATATGTACGCGAAAATATGGCAAAGTTGCTAAAAAATAGTCTTTTACAATTTAGGCTAATACACGGACGAGCGAAAGATCCCCGAAGTCGATAAGTTTTTAGATCATACAATTCACTAAAAAACAAGCAGTCTTGTTTTTCTTCTATTTACGCTCTAGACTGCACTTGATTGGTGCAAATTTGAGTGAAAAATGTAACAATAAAAGAAATGCTGAGATTAGTGATTGTGGATTCCTAAACAAGAAAGTACGAGCTCCATCCAGGACTTGAGATTCGTTTTGGATCGTATTACTTTTGTTCTTTATTTTTATTTTAAAATCCTTTTTATTTAGCGTATTTATCCATGCTTTTATTTTTCATTGATGTTTTTAAAAACATCCAGAATAACTATAAAAATAATCATTTTTAACACGGCAAAATTATTTTATTTTATAATAATAAATAATTTACATTAATTTAAAATAAAAATAAAAATAAAAAAATAAAAAAATATTACATATGGCCTCTCAATTTCTTAGCTGCTCATTAAGTATTACTTTCTGCTAAAAAATGTTTAGAAGTATAATTTTAATTTTACAAAAAAAAACAAATACGCACTCGGTTTACAAAGCCGTTCGTTCATTCAGCTTCAAGTGGATAACGATGTCTTTATTTTATACATCATATATCACAACAACTGCACATTTTGTTGTTAAATGAAACCAAAAATTTTACTTCATGTCTTTATTCATAGCGGCCAATTAAGGGAACAAAAAAGTTCATCGCATTCAGCATCATCATATTTTTTTCTTTTGAAGCCTAATTTATTTCTTTTCTAACCCAAGTCAACTGTTATGGAATAACTTAAACTGAAGCGATGAATTTGGCTTTGTAAAATTAGTAAGAAATATCCCAGTAAATTTTTATTTCAAATTAATGATTATAAATTTAATATATATAATTATATATATATAAAGAGCCAGTGTTACAAAATTTAGATATATTTTTATTAATGCCACATTTTCCTCGAAGATGCCAACAATTAAAAAAAAAAAAATCTTTTTTTTTTTTTACAGATTGTCAAGTCAACAGCATAGCTTTTAGGTGAGAATTTTCAACAGGTGCATGAAAACGGTATCGACATGACCGAAACATAGAATGGGGGCAGACTTAAATTTTTATTAATATTTGAGAGCATTTTATTTATTAAAAATAATATTAAAAAAAAAAGTGGCAATCTGTACGATGGTTAAAACAACAGTGAAATGGAGGGGTTTCAGTGAAACCAATANTATCGACATGACCGAAACATAGAATGGGAGCAGAGTTAAATTTTTATTAATATTTGAGAGCATTTTATTTATTAAAAATAATATTAAAAAAAAGTGGCAATCTGTACAATGGTTAAAACAACAGTGAAATGGAGGGGTTTCAGTGAAACCAATGCCGCGGTGCCACTGTATAAATCAGAAAACAGACGTAGATTNTATCGACATGACCGAAACATAGAATGGGAGCAGAGTTAAATTTTTATTAATATTTGAGAGCATTTTATTTATAAAAAATAATATTAAAAAAAAGTGGCAATCTGTACAATGGTTAAAACAACAGTGAAATTGAGGGGTTTCAGTGAAACCAATGCCGCGGTGCCACTGTATAAATCAGAAAACAGACGTAGATAGATTTGTCCTTATTATTGTATTACCATAATTTTTTTCTTATTTAACTGCCCTTTTTCGTTTTAAATTTTCCTCTTTTCTACGAAGAAGCTACATACAAAATCGTATAAGGCGTGCAGAGATTTCCTTCGCGGCCATGAGAGCCGGGTAATCAAATTCATGGTTTTTTTGGAGCTGTTTCCAAAGGAAGCAATCCTACAGGAGGNAACTGCCCTTTTTCGTTTTAAATTTTCCTCTTTTCTACGAAGAAGCTACATACAAAATCGTATAAGGCGTGCGGAGATTTCCTTCGCGGCCATGAGAGCCCGGTAATCAAATTCATGGTTTTTTTGGAGCTGTTCACAAAAGAAGCAATCCTACAGGAGATGGCATAAATCAGGAATGTTGCAAAAGTTGGTATTTACATGAGAGATCTTTTTTGGGGGTGGATGATTTCTTAGTACTTTCATTTGCACTCGGCCGCNAAGGCGTGCGGAGATTTCCTTCGCGGCCATGAGAGCCCGGTAATCAAATTCATGGTTTTTTTGGAGCTGTTCCCAAAGGAAGCAATCCTACAGGAGATGGCATAAATCAGGAATGTTGCAAGAGTTGGTATTTACATGAGAGATCTTTTTTGGGGGTGGATGATTTGTTAGTACTTTCATTTGCACTCGGCCGCCGCCGCTGTTTGGCTGCCGGAAGCCGAGAGCTGACCTACGGTGAGCTTCCTGATCTTGAGGAGGGAGGGTACCCACATGGCATAAAGTTAGGATTTTGATTCCCATTTCTAATTAAAGGGATGGCGGGCGGCTGCTGACCGTCCCCATTTCAATTGTTGGCCGGCAATCTCGCGCCGATCGGTTAGCGATCGACTGGCAATCCTTGCCCAAAGNACTCGGCCGCCGCCGCTGTTTGGCCGCCGGAAGCCGAGAGCTGACCTACGGTGAGCTTCCTGATCTTGAGGAGGGAGGGTACCCAGATGGCATAAAGTTAGGATTTTGATTCCCATTTCTTATTAAAGGGATGGCGGGCGGCTGCTGACCGTCCCCATTTCAATTGTTGGCCGGCAATCTCGCGCCGATCGGTTCGCGATCGACTGGCAATCCTTGCCCAAAGACTAGGGCGAACGATTCTTACGCTGCCAAGTGTATGTTTGGGATGTCACTTCCTAANGGCAGTCAGGCAGTTGAGGAAGCTTCTGCAAGCCAGGCTACAATTAGCAGTCACTTGCCTCATTCAGCAACAGTTAATAATGACAATGCCGTTTTAATGAACCACTGCTCTCTTAAGCTTGGCAAAATGCGACCTTTGACTCCCTTCTTTGAGAATGTTGGAAATTGCCAGGTGTTGCCTGCTTCCTCAAATCAGTTGCTGCTGAATGGAAAGGTTTTGCTTCCCCATGGCTGTTATAACAGAAGCAGCAACTGTGCTGTTCAGAAAACCCAATGTGAGTAGTTTGCGAGGGTATGCTTCTTTTACTTCAGTTTTGTAACATGTTCTAACGTGCCTTTTTTTTTATCTTATAGATGGATCAGCAGTTACCCGACTTCCCAATCTAAATTCTTTTCAAAATTCATCTATGAGCTTTGCTGGAACTGGGGAAATGCCCAATTTGCTAAATCATATGAATCCAGAAATATACAATGAAAGAATGCAGTATACACAACAATCTTTGGATGTTACTAACTTGGTTGATGAGCACGTAAGGGAACAAAATTTGATGGTAAATGTGTCTGCCAATGCATCATTCTCAAATCTGTTGATGTCGTCTGAGCTTGCTTCCTTCCAAAATACAGATTGTATTAAGAACCTGGCAGTTCCAGCTGATGAAATCTCAAATCAGCTAACAGCAATTGAGAAGAGCCTTGTGGAGAGAGAGAATGAACGAACAGACTTGGATGATGATGCTTCTAAACAGAAGCCAAAACGGAAGAAGCATAGGCCCAAAGTGATTATAGAAGGAAAACCTTCGAGGACGCCTAAACTAGTTACACCGAAGCTAAAGACACCCATGGCGGCGGGAGAGAAAAAAAATGCTTTGGGTAAGAGGAAATATACCCGAAGAAAGAAGGATACAACGCTTTGTTTGGATGCAAATGCTTTGGGGGAGATTGTGGATGCAGAAAGCCGAAGTGGGTCCAAGTCTGTGAGGAGAAGCTTAAATTTTGATTTAGAGGAGTCACAATCAGATGACAAATTTTCTTATTTGATGTCAATGTTTATGCAAAATTTAGAAAAACATGAGCAAGAGACATGCCGGGATAGCAATTTGGCAAGCTCTGGATTGAAAGAAACACTTGATTCTACTGCAGTACAAGGTCCAATAGTAGAGAATTCATTATCAGGAATTGTCTTCGATCTCACAAGTGTAACAAGTGAACCGCAGAATGAGTACTTGAAAATATTACAGACCTCATCATCTATCACATCAAAACAAAATGTAGTACCCGCAGACAATATTGTCAATTTCAATCATGTTATTGATACTCCAAGTAAAGGGACAAAGAGAGATCTTTGGCATAGGGATGCATCGTGGGGGTTAGCAGGAGAAAACTTGATATATAATAATGCTAGAGACTTCTCTAGACAAAACCATGATACAGAAAAGCAAGGCCCATGCCTTCCAGACAACAACAAAAGGAGACGAATGGAGAATGGGTGCACTGCATCAATATGTAACCCTTCTCCTACGTTGACATTCACCCCCTCAACTGGTTGGACCATACACACGTCAAATAATTCTCAAGAGCTCACATTTACTGATACAATGAAGTTTATGGCCCAAAAGCAGTTGCAAACTTTAGAGCATGTGTTATTACTTGGGGAAACAGATGTGGATACACATAACCATCCCGTTGCAAGGAATAACCTTAGCTCTTTAATTGAATTATTGGATTACAAAAGGAACGCAACTCCAGTTGGGCCATCTTTGCAGAAGAATAATTGTTTAAGACAACCGTCAGCCACCAACAAGCCATCTGGTTATAGCGACAGTCAAGAAAGCAAGGTCTGTGGAACGCTGGTGAAGTTTGAGGCATCAGAAGATGTTAACAAGCCCATGAAAATTAAAGGCAGAAGGGGCAGGAAGAAGAAAGAAGCAAACCCTCTGATCCATCCTAGTCCTTCAAAAAGTAGCTCTGGTGCTTCTCATGGCCAAGTAAATCCTGGGATAATTGCAACAACCTCCACCCATTTGCATGACAAAAACTTACATCCTGTAGTCATTTCATTTGACCACAAAGATAAAAGCAGTTATAAAGCATCAACTAATTCTAAAACCCCATCTTCATCTTTCTGTATGGAACAAATGGATTATATTGTTCAGAAACTCAGGTGGCTTAGCATAGATAAAGAACATGAAGTAATTTGTTCTCAAGCACAAAATGCAATTGTCCCATTTGTCAGGAATGGGGGCGCGATGGTTCCATATGAGGGCACTTTTGAGCAGGTCAAGAGGCATCGTTCTAGGGCTAAGGTTGATTTGGATCCCGAAACAAATAGGGTTTGGAAGTTGTTGATGGGAATTGAAGGTGAGGGAAATGAGGGAGCAAATGTGGATAAAGAAATATGGTGGGAAGAAGAAAGGCGAGTTTTTCAAGGACGTGTGGATTCATTTATTGCACGCATGCATCTTGTCCAAGGTATCTTGTTATAATGTATAGAGTAGCAATGTTTTCTTTTGGTGTTGGTTTTCTGGAAAGAGTCTAGTCACTTTGATTATCATGATATAAAGTTAAAAACATCTTTTCAGAGTTATTATAGCAAAATATACTGATACACACAATTCATAATCACATTTTTACTCCGTTATTGTCTTTCCTACTCAACATTAAGAAAGCTAATCATTTAATTGGAACATATATCCCATGCACACTGATATTAATATATGCTATTCAATAATTGACTTGTTTTTACTAATTTTTTAATATGTTGCTATGTTCATTAGTTCTAATGCAATTTTGTGAAACTAAGCTTCAAAGGATACTAATAAAATTTTTTATCTTGGCAATACATCTCCAAAACTGCTTGTAAGTCGAATGACTAACCTTATTGTTACCTCCAGTTATTTTTCTTCAAAGAATTGTTGTTAGGAAGTGAATCACAAAGGGAGACAGTTGGGCTAATATACTTATTGTCATATCCATTTTCAGCCTGAAAATCTAGAATTATAGGTAAGGGCTAACCACTTTGCTTTTCTAAACCAATTTACTTTTCAATTATCCAATGTTCGACACAACTCAATAACTCGCATGTTTTAACAAACACTCTTTTGCATGAGAGCAGTTCACATTGGTTATTACTCCCCATTAATTGAAGACTCATACAAGAGCCAACTCAAATATGTAAAGGCACTGCTAAATTCACAAGCACTTGATGCCAACCAAGACATCAGCTTTGATACCAATTATTAGAAAGTTATCATAAGGGAGATCAAAGATAGGCTAGATATACCGACTGGCCAAATTCATTTTTTGCAGAAAAGCTTGAAGGCAAGCCACCTGATATTTCTATATCAGCACATTTTTCAATTATCTAAATTAAAATTGAACTCTTACGTGTCTTATAAAAAGGAACTACAACGGTGAACTCCAATGGGTTACAATCAAAATCTTTTATTCAGTTGATACATATCAATCTGAATGACTTGGTCATCTTTACTCTGGTCATTTTTTTTGTTTCTCTAGTATTAAAGACTTTTCCGTGGATGCTGATTCTTACAAAACCTTTTAGGGGATAGACGTTTCTCCCAATGGAAGGGATCAGTTGTTGATTCTGTAATTGGAGTATTTCTTACGCAGAATGTTTCAGATCATCTTTCGAGGTAATGTGGACTTCAGAAAATAGGTTGTGTATAACTTTAAAACTTTTACTGGAAAGATATCTCTTTATCTAACCTTTTTCTTTATATTTTTTACAGTTCTGCATTCATGGCTCTAGCTGCAAAATTTCCTCTTCGATCTAGAGGCAACTCTAGATGTTCCAAAGTAGAAAAGGCCAGCGCACCTAGAGATAATCAGACTGAGTGCATCACATCACTTGCTGATGCTCCCAATCTGCAAAGAAATATTTTAAATCATGATTTTTGCAGCCAAGCTTCTTTGGAGATAAATGCTACTGCAAATGATGGGAAAAGTGAAAATAGTAATAGTAATGAAACATCTGGGAGTGGCACGACAAACAACAGTGGGATTTATTATGATGGAAAAATTTTGGAATCACATGAAACAGAGCCCAACATTGGTCAAGAATCACCAAATAGTGGGTCCAATACTGTAGTTACACAGGCAAGGAGTGCCAACTCAGTGGATATTGAGGATAGGAGGTTCGTGGAACAAGTTGTTTCATCCCAAAATTCTGGAGTTTCGTCACAGAATTCCATGGGATGTCAGGTTCAATCAACTGATAATATTAGATCAATCTCAATGTTGAATATAGCAGCAGATGATTTGCAAATTGCAAATTTTAATAATGGCTTTGGTCACTCTTCATTCACAGAACTTTTGCGCATTGCGGAAAGCAACAATTTCCAGGAAATGTATAGTCATAGTAGCATGCCAAGTGCAAATATCCAAGCTGTACATAATATAGGAAATAACTTGCCTGTTTTCGATTACATGGACAACTCAACAGTCTCAACAGGTTTGTCCGAATCTGAGGCAGAGTTTCTGTATTCTCATAATACTTCTAACTTTAAAATCCTGGAAAATAATGCCAGCACTTTAAAGGAAGAGATCAGATTTTCTTTACAGTCAACCACATGTGAAATAGCTAGAGAGAATAAATTTGGAGTTACGTATGGTGAATGCAAGGAACCAGCAGCAGAAGCTGAGACAGACAGCCTCGACAAGCTTTTTTTAAATTCTGGAACTGCAAACACTATTGATTCCTATGTGCCAACAAGAATTGAAAGTTCAGAGCAATCATCTTTTTCTGAAACTGATGTTGTTTTGAGCCAGCAATCTTTTAGTCACAAAATATTAGCACAGAGAACTGATGCTTCATCGAACATTGAAAACTCTCACGGGAACACAAATATACCATCTAAAGATATGGCAGGACCCCAACAGAAAGTTGGGCATTCAACTATCAAATTAGAAATCTCACAGGAAGCAATCAGACTTGAGAGTCAAATGGAGAACAACACAAATCTTAAAACAAGTTTGACTTCAAATGACATAGTACAAAAACTGGACGTAGATCAGACCACTGGTTCAATCATGAAAGATAGCGCATACAATTTTCAAAATGTTTCAACAGAAACTCCAAAACAAACGGAAAAGATGAGGAAGAGAAAAGCTGAGGTTGAAAAGAAGACCTTTGACTGGGATAGTTTGCGCAAAGAGGTGAATCGTAATAAATCTACAGAAGAGAGAAGCAGTGATAGAATGGATTCACTTGACTGGGAAGCTGTAAGGCATGCAGATGTAAGTGTGATAGCAGAAACCATTCGAGAACGGGGGATGAATAATATGCTGGCAGCAAGAATCAAGGTATGCTCAAACAGTTAGTATAGATGGAAATAATGTCTAAAGTTGAAGTGCAAGTTACGAGTGCTACTTCTTTATATTTTTAACCAAATAGAGGTCATCACAGAACCTTTAATTGAGCACTATTTCTTGAATTATCGTCATGGAATTATCATAAGGGAGGCATTGGTTGTGAGTTGAACAGCACGTGACGTTTTAACATAATTACATGCTAAGTACAAATAATTTTCTTTTCAAGAGCTTGCTGCTTTCTGATATAAAGATTAGAGAAAAATAAAAGAAGATATAATGTAGTCATAGTTATGCTGTCATCTTTATTTCTTTTTATTTAAATTTTAACATTATAGTGCTGTTGAATTTTCCTAAGCATACATTGAAACAACACATGAATCAAGATGGCTAATCTTTGAACATAAAAGTATGGAATAAAGCTGCTAAAAGTTTTATTTGCCTGACTTTACCATGATGCAGGATTTCTTAGATAGGCTTGTTCAAGAGCATGGAAGCATAGACCTTGAATGGTTGAGGGATGTTCCACCAGATAAATCAAAGTAAGATACCGTATCCATAAAGTACAACATGCTACTGTGCTTTATTGTTTTAAACCATATTGTTTGTCAGCTAGATGATGCCTTGTCAGATAATTGGTGCCATAAGATATTTTTCCATCTATTTTATTTTTTAAGAGTAAACTTTGTAGAAGTGTCTAGCTGTTCCATCCAAGAAAATAATCTGCTATTTGTACTCTCAAGCTTGTGCTACATTAAAAACCATTGATTTTTATTGAGTTATTTTCAGAAGAAGATAAGTACTTTTTGAAAGATATCTTACTTCAGATCTGAATTGTTTGTTGTTTTTTAGGGACTTTCTTCTAAGCATAAGGGGATTGGGGCTGAAAAGTGCGGAGTGTGTCCGGCTCCTGACACTACATCATTTAGCTTTCCCAGTAAGTATTATCTTTTAAAGAACTCTGTTGCTTTGTACAGGAATACATCTATTGCAAAAATTACATTGTCAGTTTATATTTTTTCCAACAATAACTACTAGGTCGACACAAATGTTGGCCGGATCTGTGTACGCCTTGGATGGGTACCGCTCCAACCGTTACCTGAATCCCTCCAATTACACCTTTTGGAATTGTAAGTTGCACTTACATTCTACTCATGGAAAAACAATTCATTGCATCACATGGAAAAAAACAGCAATCATATGATCAAAATAATTTTAAAACCTTTTTTTTCTCTGTGATGCAGGTATCCAGTATTGGAGACTATTCAGAAGTATCTCTGGCCTCGGCTTTGTAAACTTGACCAGCGTACATTGTAAGCTTTATTAACCTTTATTAAATTAACAAGCAATATATAATTTGTTGTTGTTGATCATTGAGCAGATAAAAGCTTTATTTATCAAATATAGAGCCGTTATTAATTTTATTAACTATCCTAACCACTTTCTTCACTAATCAGGTATGAACTACACTATCAAATGATAACTTTTGGAAAGGTGATTCGATAATTTGAAGTACCTCTAATTAACATGAATTAGATAAAAAGTTATTTCTTGCCTTCAACTAATCTTTATTAATGATGCAGGTCTTTTGTACAAAAAGCAAGCCTAATTGCAATGCATGCCCAATGAGGGGAGAGTGTAGGCACTTTGCCAGTGCTTTTGCCAGGTATGTATATCCTAACATTTCATTTTTAGGAAACTTGTTTAAAGGGCTTTCTTATTTTAATTCCTTTGTATCCAGTGCTTGCTTTGTAAATTTGATGCTAGTAATTGCTGAATACATGTAAAGTAGCTCTATTTCAAGTATAGCATCATCAATCATGATTCGCAGCAGCACCTATACAAGGCCATACATTCTCCCTTTTGAATCCTTGTTTTTCATTGATTCCTCTGTAGAACCATGTTCCAATTATTTTCTATTCAGCAAGTTGTACAACTTTCTGAACTTTTCTTTATTTTATATGTTTATCTTGCTTTTTTATCATTTTTTTTTGCTCCCCTTTAATGAATTAAGCTCATAAAAAATCATTGACTCTATTTGCTTGAGATGTTAAAAATATATTTTTTAAGGAGAGTAAAATAAAAATACACATATGCAGTCCTCTTTCAGTTATATAATACACCAAACTCAGCATCATCTCAGGCCTTTTTACTTTTTCGGTCCCCTATTAAATGAATAAGACCACACACAATCATTTATTAATTCTATTTGTTTCAATTCCTAAGTAGAGATATCCTTCAAAAGACTTGAAATTTACACTACACAAATACAAATACCAACCTTAAAATCTACAGCATCTAAGTTTAGGACATGTTTATTCAAGAATATAATTACTATTTCAAGGATGGATAATTATCTAGAAATTACATGGCCCTCTTTAACAAAAAAACAAAAAATAAATAAATAAAAAAATAAAAAAGATTAAAAATAAAAAATAAAAAACTTTTAGAATAACCACACTTTCTTGGATAAAAATGAGAAGATTCAATTCTATACTTTACTGACTTATCTTTGTTTCAGTGCAAGGCTTGCACTACCAGCCCCCGAGGATAAAAGCATAGTGAGCTCTACAAATCCAATCGCTTCCGAGCATGGAATTACTCCATCTTTTACTCCAAGTTCAATTCCGCAGATTGAATGCAGTTCACTCTCACAAGAGCCAACCATTCGGAAGAACAATGAACCAATCATAGAAGAGCCGGCTACTCCAGAGCCTGAATGTCCGGAATCTTTAGAAAGGGAAATAGAGGATGCATTCTTTGAAGATCCTGATGAAATTCCAACAATAAAGCTCAATTTTGAAAAGTTTACACAAAACCTGCAAAACTATATGCAAGAAAATACGGAGCTCCAAACTACTGATATGTCAAAGGCGTTAGTTGCTTTGACCCCTGAGGCTGCATCCATCCCTATGCCCAGGCTAAAGAACATCAGCCGGCTGCGCACGGAGCACCAAGTGTATGTATTAGTGTTTCTTAATTGTTGCAGGCTGATAAATATATTAATACTGACCAACATTATCAGATGATATCCTTTTGTCAAATGTTTTTGAATTAGTTTCTGTTTGTATATTATTGCAGATATGAAATTCCTGATTCACATCCATTGCTGGAAGGAGTAAGCTTTTCTCCTTTTACTGCACTATTAAGTTTGCTTAAGTAGGAATAGTTGATACATATATTAAATAGAATTGTTATGCCCACGAAAAACAGTATTTTATAAATTAGATCCTTGATTTAACTATTAACCCTTGCATTATTTCTCTTTTAGCCTTGAAGCAATTCAGTCATAAAAATGCATTCACCACCTGAAAATTTCAACTTCAATGCTTTTTTGTTTCTGCAAAAGCTGGTTGTCATCAAGGAATTCTAGAGTGAAATTTATACTAGCGTCTTTTTGGAAAGCACACTGAGTTCTAAAATTCAATAATCATAAGCTCTGATCAACTAATGCTGCAGAAGTGAAAAATTGAAAAGTAACGTTCACGTAAGTTGGCGGGAAAGAAAAGAAAAAAAAAACATAGCTTGCTTTATCTTAAATTTTCGACATGAAATTTTTTCTTTAAAAATGCTTTTGGAATTGTCTAGACTATGAAAGTTTTTATGAAACTTCAACCTAGTCCACAGCCAATTCTCATCAAGTTTGATATTTTGGTAACTGTAAATTGTCCAAGAAGAAAAATAGCTGGTAGAGAATTATATGACACATGAACATGTACTGTTACTTAGATGTTACTGCATGTAAAAACGCTTTGCAAAGAGTTATTTTTTAAAATTGCATCTTCCTAGCTAATTATTTGCCCAATCAAACGTGACAGCTTGAGCAAAGAGAGCCTGATGATCCATGCCCCTACCTCCTAACTATATGGACACCAGGCAAGGATATTTTTCTTATCATGGACATCAAGTATGTATTTAGATGCATAAATATAACCAAAACTTTATTCTCTAGGTGAGACTGCACAGTCAACTGAACCCCCAAAAGCTTGCTGTGACTCCCAAGATACGGGTCAACTTTGTGACAGGAGTACATGCTTTGCATGTAGCAGTATAAGAGAATCTCAGGCTCATAAAGTTCGAGGAACTCTTCTAGTGAGAAAAATTATATTGTTAAGAAAATTATGATACATGTTAACTGCATACTTGATTAACTATGACTTTTGAACAGATACCTTGTCGAACCGCAATGAGAGGAAGCTTCCCACTAAATGGTACCTACTTTCAAGTTAATGAGGTATGGTGATTGGTTCTTCATCAGTGAACCGAATGAGATAAAAAGTTTTCTGATAGTTCTGTACTGCTTGTTGTCCCCTGCAAAGGTTTAATTGAGGCCGGATTTTGAATTCTGGTGGTCTACACCGTACATGCTTGTAATGCATTNCTACAGAAGAGAGAAGCAGTGATAGAATGGATTCACTTGACTGGGAAGCTGTAAGGCGTGCAGATGTAAGTGAGATAGCTGAAACCATTCGAGAACGGGGGATGAATAATATGCTAGCAGCAAGAATCAAGGTATGCTCAAACAGTTAGTATAGATGGAAATAATGTCTAAAGTTGAAGTGCAAGTTAGGAGTGCTACTTCTTTATATTTTTAACCAAATAGAGGTCATCACAGAACCTTTAATTGAGCATAATATCTNTGATCTCTTATGTCTGATTTGAAATTTTAGGTCTCACAACTGAAGGAATACAACAGTGTTTTTGGAGAGGTATGTGATAAGCTTTAAAGTAGGTTATACTGACAAAAAAAAAAATGGTACTTGTAGCCAAGGATCACAAAATTCGAAGTAAAGTCAAAGGCTAATTACTCTGAAGATAGAAAACAAAACCACAGTTGAATTTGAAAATAAATTTTATTCATTAGTGTGTGTGTGAGATGTATGCTAGTACATCAAAAGAAGGTAGAACATTTTTTGTAGTTATTAATCAAGTAAAGCAACGGATTAAGTTATTCATTGGTATAAAATTTCAAAATAAAGTATACCAAAATCTTAGTTTCTTCTGCCAAAATGGGTAGCAAAACAGTGTCATTACGCAACTTCTTAATCCTGCTAAACATGCTAAAATTTTCTCACCAATTTTTTGAATTTCTTGATATGATTATCTTAAAGTGACTTTTTTTGGTCAAGTTTAACAGATCACGGATCTAGTAGCTAAACACCATACTTGAGGTCCAATGGCAAAACCCTGCATTCACTATATCTAGCTGGTTTAAGCACTAGCTCTTTTAACATTTTTTCCAAGTTGCAAGATTCCTTGCATACTAAAAAATAATTGAAGCAGCTGAAGTACAAATAAAGCAATTAGAATGCACTGAAAAAAAATTACCAATATAAATTCTTTGATGGTCATTGCATTAGAGACATGTTTACTCATGAAATCTAATTTGTTTTAAACCTAAGCTAAGCTTGTGTCAATCATATAGTAAAATAGTAAAACTAGCTGTATGTGACGGGAATGCTAGAATAAAACTAGCTGTCTGTGATGGAATGCTTGGGTAATGTTGTCTTAGATCTCATAGTTCACTAAGGGCCCGTTTGGGCCAGCGATATAGGCGCTATGCCGTCCGCACTGCACCGCTTATGCATTTTGCAAAACTGCGTTTTGCCTCCTTTCTCAAGAAGTTGTGATAGGAAAGGTGCATTTTACAACCTGACCTGGGTAAGTGCGGTGATTGCCAGAAAATTGCCGGTCCAACTATTTGGAAAAATAAATATATATTGTAATGACCATCGCAGCTTCTTAAACAATAACTTTTGCAACAAACAGTTGCGGCTGCTGCCTCAAATAGACCCTAAGTGAATAAGTATGTTTAAAATAAAAGGTGAATAATTCAGTGGAAATCTTTTATCTTAGTTTGAAGTGTAGAATAAAAGTAGAAATGGTTATGCAGGTTTTGTTTGTGTGAGAGGATTTGATCGAGTTACAAGGGCACCAAAGCCCCTCTATGCCAGACTGCATTTTCCGGCAAGCAAAGCACCTAAAAATAGCAAAGGAGGGGTACCAGCAGCCCCTGCAGATGGATAGACCAGCAACACCTCAGACCTAACAGGAATTCATCATTAATTAAGAATGGATTACTGACCAACAAATTGCGGGTGTGTTTATGGCGAACCCTCTAACCTGAAGAAAACTTAGCATCTATCTCAAAATTGAGGTTAAGTTGGGGGAGATTGAAAGCCATGAATTTTGATCTGTAACATTCTGGCCATTTATTATTTCATTTCATGCTCGGTGTTCGAGCCATTCTTCTTCATGATAGATAAGCTGGATGAGAATTCCATCCATCCACTTTATTGATTTCTCAAACATGCATAAAAGAGATGAAGTTGAAGCTACAAAATCTTCAGCTTTTCAACTGGTGAGATATTTATTCAAACTTAGCTCAGTTGTATTTGTAGCTTTCAAAAGCAGATTATTTAGAATTTAAATCTGGCAAGACGGACTGCAGCTACAGGTAAGCAGACCATGAATAACAACTCTAGAGTTTTCTTTTTCCCTTCCAATAAATGATATTATATTGTAGTTGAGGAAATTCTTTTGATGGAACATTTTTTTTCGGAAGCTTTGGTGCTGACCGTACTTTTACAGCTCATGCTTGCATTCTATACTTGTGGTGATTGTTTTTGTTATGTCTGCTTTTTCCAAATGGATATATTTTCGAAGGGAATGGGTGGGTATCGGGGATTAACGGATTAAATGC
>JXCR01144098.1:119409-129786 GCA_002079205.1 Phalaenopsis hybrid cultivar | reverse complement strand
TATATATGTAATTAAGCAGCCCCTATCTTCTTAATTATCCTTTGGTATACACACCCCTAAAGTTAGAGCTAAGGGTAGAAAATAAAGTTAAAGTTGAGAGAAAGAATATGTCCCCTTTATTTTTGTTTTGATCTCTTGCTTATGGCGGTCTATAAATACAATTACTAAAAGAGAAGGAAAATTTAAAATAATCGCTCAAATAATTCAAATGATGTGTCTGAAGAGTTAAAAATACAATAGAATACAAAAAAAAAATATAATGTTCATCGATCGTTAGATGTTTTGATTTCGAATGAAAATGTTGATCGACTGCATATTTCAGATTGTTGATGTCGAGAAGACTGATTGATCGATCAGGCATCCAATAGATTTTGGTGAGAGGTCTGTCGATCAACATATTTGTCGGTCAATTGTGTTGTGTAATCAATCAATCACTTGGCCAGTCAACATCTCACTCTTTGCCTCTGAACGTCAATTACCTGACTACATTCCTAGCAGCATGATCCCTATGAGATAAGTGCTAGAATTTTGTTGTGTACATATGAGTTTCCCGGTTTTTTTTCTCTTTGATAGTGATAGCTAAAATAAAGACAGACAAATTATTAAATAATTAATGACATGGTAAATGAAAAAAATTAATTTAATAACAAATTCTCTCTTGCGTCCGTGCCCATTGAGCCCTATAAAAAGGGCATCAAGATTTGTGCTTTATCCATTTCATTCACCATTTTTTTGGTTTTTCGAGTGCATCATGGTCGGTTGATCGAGTAAGAAGAACATCGACGTTCACCTTCTAGCTTTGGAAGGCTTTTAGCTTCCTGTCTCCACAACAGTCGAAATGAAGAAGAAAAAAGTTGTAAAAAAAAATTATCAACATCCAAACCTGAGTCGATCGTCCAAGTTGCTTCTTCGAAAGGTCCTGATGGTTGTCGCCAAAGAAATCTCTGAAAATGGTGCTTGCCAGAAAGTCGTCACTTCTAGTCCGAGCATTCATGTGATTGTTGAGGAAAATCTGCAAGTTGTTCCACTTGTTGAAGGAATTGAGGGTGAACGGAATAAATGGTTGTCATTGATTCTCTTCCGCTTTCACTGTATAATTGGAACATCGACCTACCGGAGCAAGGAACCGATAAATTTTTTATAACTCACTTTGAATTAAACAGGTATTTGGGTATGTAAATTTTTCCTGATTTTGGCAGCCTTTAATAATTCTTTGACATTATTCATATTGCAGATGAGCATGCAGCACCAGAGAACTGTGATAATGGTGGCTCATCTAAGAATATTATGGTTGATTCTGCCCCATTTTCTGCGGTTGAACCGCAAAATCTGACCGTCGCACCTCTTCAATCAATGGATTAGAGCGTGTACTGGTCAATAGATCCATTCAGCAGCTCCCAACAGGAATATTTGGAAAGCCAATAGCTGTCTTTCGATTCGATGGATTGCAGAATGAGGGAAAAGGCCGACCCTTCGGCAAAAGTGATTGAAGAGTTTGCTGGTGTGCCCAGGCAGGAGTTAAGGCTCATTGTACGATGTCAAAGGAAGATTTTGTTGCGCTTCATAGTGAATTGATTGATATGCGGTCTGAGTTAAGGCTCATTCTCGAGACGATCGTTCCGAATAAATTCCAGCAAAATGTTAACCGAATGGATTAAATTAGAATAGGCGGAGAGTTCGTCTTCTAGAGGATTCTTTAGCAAAGGCTTGCCTCAGCTGAAGCGGTGGAACATCCTTTTATTAAGTTTTTCTTTCAAAAACTTTAATCATTTCATTTGTAATAAAATAATATTTTATTTAATGTGAACTGATGTTTGGTGTGACACTTATCTTTTCGAGGAATTTCGACTTTCGCGCCCGCCCTATAAATATGACATGAGACTATCTTTTAACTTTTTACATTTATGTGTTTCTTCCTTGATTTTTTCTTAAATCTTTCTATGCTTGCGATCTTCCGATGGCTCCAAAATATTCTCCAACACTATTTGAAACTTATCTATTTGTCGACGTATCCAACCTATCGGTGGTAGATCTAAAGGAATTGCATAAGTTTTAAGCTTCGTCAAAATTGTTATTCTACGACAAGTTTGAGAATCTGATCGATCTCTAAGAAAATTTTAGCCCATAACTGACTTTCAACAAAGATCAGTTCAAACATAGGCTATGGTTGCCTCTCTGCCCTGAGCTGTGTAGCATCTTCAATCGCTATGGAGTCATCCATGCATAAGTCCTTCCAAAATCAATCGCCACCATCATGACCTTTGTGATCTTCTGTCGCTAGGAGAAAATACCTTGGTCGACAATCCTATTTAATCACTTTTATTCATTTATAGTTGACCAAGATGGGTTTGCCATGTTCTCCCCTGAGAAGAAGCCACAACTGCATAGAGTTGAAAACAAAGTGAAAGATCAGCAGAAGCAGTTTGTGATTGGCTTCTGCGTCGACGACTGGGGGATTCTTGTTAAGTCGGTTGATACTTCGATAGAAAAGAGAAAGTCCTTGCCCAAGAAGTTACGTGTTATCGGAGCAATGTTCACCTAGCGTCAACTGTCGATTCTCCAATATATTGTAGAGGGGACTTTCAACCACATGTTGAGGGGCCATATGAGTAGAGAATTGTGGCTTGCTTTGGACAGCTTAGAAGCTGCCCAAGCGAAAGTGGTCTCGGACAGATTGGACACAAATCAACAAAACTAAAATCCTAACTATCAAAATGTAACCTCATACAAGAACAGTTCTTTGGTGGTGTTGTCACTGCAAGGGCCGACATCAGCGGTGTTAAATTTTTCACTCCATGGTCTAAGACTTTGGACATAGTTCAAAACACTATAACTGGTGAAGTTATACTTATCACTCAATCTAATTCATTGGAAATCTGCATCTTTTCTGTGGTATGGCAGATTTGATGAAGATGCTTCTGAATGTGTCGAGGCGCCAAGTATCTATGTGTCAAAAATTGATCAATCGATCGACACACATGTGACTGATCCAGACCAATTTGCTCTTCTTTCGATAGACTCATGTGCAGCTTCTCCATTCATATCCTGTCAGAGAGAGAGAGCTTGCTGCCCAGACCGCATTTCCTTGCCCGGATCTGATTGCGAAAAGGAAGCAGAGCCATTTTCTAGCTCTGGTCCTTCACCATCTCCCGAGGAAAAAAGATCCATTGAAAAGACAAGGGACAGATGGAAGATATGGATGTTCCTCCTCCCCCTTCACTAAAAAGAAAGAGGGAGTCTTTCAAGTGGCTTATGGTGAAGGGGGAGAGGGAAAATTATGGGTCGGCAATGACAACCAATTCAACTTGATTAACACTTCAAGGGACTGGTTTTCTAACTTTGTCGAGACCGAGCGGATTCCACCAGTTTTAGTAGAATTTTTGTGGTCGGACAAATATAACCAAGCCTTGAAGAGTTTCAGTCACCAAGAAATTTTTCAACACTCAGGCCGATCTGATTTGAGGGTTGGCTTTGAATGAAGCCAAGAATTCTTGAACCGATGCTAGAACTAAGTCGCTTCGTTTGAGGTTGATCTTAAGAGGGTCGAGGATGATAGGGACCTCTTTAAGGTTAAACTTGATAGTTACATCGCCGGTAGAAAAGAGTAGATCGAAATGCTTCAGGCTTTAATGAAAGAAAACAAATAGTTAAAAATATTGGTTGCCTCGTCTGTTTCTAACAAAGAATATATGACTGAACTTGCAAAGCAGTTTTGCAATGGCATGGATTATGCTACCAAAAAATTCATTCACCATGGTTTTATCGATGAAAAATTTTTCAATCCAAATGTGCTTGCGATTCTCATTCTCGATAAGCCAAAAGACTCTTTAGAAGAGGAAAAAACTGATGAAAGCTCCAACGATGAAGATCGGTCGACGACTTGTTGAACTTCGTTGGACTTGAGAATTTTTTGTATTTTTACATTTAAGTAGTTTGTNATATATATATATATATATATCTTATTTTTGACTTTAGCTTTCACCATATTTATTTAGAACAACTTGCAATCATTGTGTGGCTATCGGATGTGATTCTATCATTGCTTAACAATCGATCGAAATTATTTGTCCTCCTTCTTTATCGTTTGATTAGATCGCTACCTCTCGGGGAGACTTGCATCTAGGATGATCTTTCAAATATCCTATAGATCTTGTTGTTAGTAAATATTTATTCACCTTCAGAGCAAAATCTTGAAATCAGATAGAGTGATTTTACATCGATTGATAATTATTTTTTAAAGTTAATTGATTGACTTTACAACAATCGACTTTTTTTTAATAAGTCGATTTCTCAGTATTCTGATTGGTAACTGATATACCGAAAATATATGCATTTTAGACCAATATTTTATACTCATTTTGGTGATATTGCATTTCAATGGAATATATTTTGATATTTTCTTGCAGGTTATTGATTTTTAGAGCTTAAAGCAAAAAAGATGAAATTTGTAGTCAAAACTATATTTTTGAAGAAATGGTTAGCGCCGGCGGCGTAGAACAACTTAATGCTAGAGATTTTTACTCAGTGTCAACGATGCCAAAGGCGGTGCAGACCCCGTTTCTAGAAGGTTCGATGTATTTGGACGATTTTTTGAAGAGTTTTTGGAGGCACCTCTTAGAGAACAGACCTTGGGCTCTATTTGGGACCGAACTTCATCAGAAAATGTGCTCCTCTACATTTTTCACTCCTCTACGTTCATTTTTTGCACCACATCATTCCATTCCACTACCATGTTGGAGTCAAATTTTGATATTGCTTTCATAGTTTAGAGTTTTTGTGGTGAGATTTAGTGTGAAACTTTCTGTAAGAGTGTTGGGGAAGGAGAAAAGTGAGAGATATCTTCTTCTTGCATTTCTAAAGAAAGACTAGATAGGATTTTCTTTGAGAAAGAGTTTTCAGATAAGTATTGTTTGTTTATCACTGTTGTATGAACTTTCTTTTATACATGAAATTTGTGTTTTGTTATTTTTTTTTTCATGAAGTCTGAGTTGTTCCCTCTATCTTTCTCACTACTCTGAGATATGGTGAAATGAAGAGATAATATGGATATGTCAATATTAAAATATAAAATCTCTGAGATATGGTGAAATGAAGAGATAATATGGATGTGCCAATATTAAAATATAAAAAAAATTGTGATGATTTTTCAACTCCAGAAATGAAGAGATAATATGGATGTGCCAATATTAAAATATAAAATAAATTGTGATTATTTTTCAACTCCAAAGATAATATAAATGTGCCAATATTAAATTGTAAAATAAATTGTGATGATTTTTCAACTCCGAAAGCCAATGTTAAAATTTAAAATAAATTGTGATGGTTTTTCAACTCCACTCTTAATTTACTATGTGCCAATATTAAAATATAAAATAAATTGTGATGATTTTTCAACTCCGAATTTAATTTACTTTTCAATGTGGCATAATTAAAATATAAAATAAATTGTGATGATTTTTCAACTCCGAACTTAATTTAGTTTTTAAATCTGGCCAATTGTTGTTAAAATGTGTTGTGAAACATATGATCCGGGAAATGGAGTATGAGTTCTACAACAAAGTAAGGATCACATTTGATTCCATGGAGGAGAACATCGTTCATGGAATTTAGTGTAAATAAATAGGGAAATATTTTTTGTTGGTTGTAAAATCGGAGAACCTTTAGGGTGACAGACTAAAATCTTCAATTCGGTCTTATTGTTTAAAAATTGAAGCAAGAGCTACCTTCAGGTGAAGGGAAGTGGATACTCTGGAGTGGGTGGGGGATCCTTCTAGCCTAGCCACAGATTTAGGGACTAAACACTGAGATTAGCCAATGATTTTCTATGCAGTGTATCAGGGTAGAGAATTAAAATTGCTCCTATTTGGCACAATGCATATTATGAACATTTATCTCATCTCATTTTATCATAGCTTCATTGTAGTGGGAAGGATGTTTTTTCACATAAAAATCTTCGTTACATAAACATAGTTAATAGATTAGTATTTACTGTTTTAAACTTTGCATTTTTTTAATCTGATAATAGTTTAGAAATTTAATTTTGATTACATCTCAACAATTGAAATTAATGACAGTGATTTCAATTGGCTTTATGTGAATTTTCTAGCAAATTTATCATTTTCAATTTAAACCTTCCCCGTGGGTCGATATTTGGGGTTTAAATAGAAAGTTCATTATTACTTGATAACGATATGTATACTTGCATAGAATCTGAATATTAATTGATTATACTTATTTAAATTTTACAAAATCTATCGCAACAAAAAAAAATCGGATGAAATTTTTGGCGTCGTTGTCGGGGGTAACAGTTAAATTAAATAATTTTGATAAATTAAGAAATTTAGAGATAATATATATACCATATAAAAAATTAACAAATCAAAAATCTAAAATGAAATATTTTTATTAGAGTGTTTATTTTACTTTGCTTACTTTATTTGTTTATACGAAGTATTGGATCTGAAGGTTTAGTAGCTTACAATTCAAAATTAGAATATACTATTAGAAAAATTCAAAAACAACAAAGAGAAATTAAAGATTTACAAGAAATGACAAATAACTTAGATAATCCAATAAATGAAAATTGATAAGGACCTTTAAAAGATTATGTGAATCTAACAGCAGATGAACTTCACTTGACTATTCAAAATCCTGATGTTGCTGCTAATTTATTTGAGCTTAAACCTGTTATTATCCGGATGATACAAAATAATCAGTTTGGTGGATCACTTACTGAAGATCCTAACTTATATCGTTCTAGTTTTCTTAAAATATGTGTTATATTTAAATATGACGGATTGTCTAATGATGCTGTTACGCTTAGACTTTTTCTTTTTTTATTAAGGGATAAAGCCAAGACTTGGTTAAATTCGTTAGCACCTAGATCTATTAGAACTTGGGAAGAACTATCACATAAATTCTTGGCTAAATATATTCCATCCTTGAAAACCGCTAAGCTTAGAGATGATATTATATATTTTTGTCAGTTTGAAGGGGAATCAATATATGAAGCCTGAGAAAGATTTAAAGATCTTTTTAGAAAGTGTCCACACCATGCTTTACCAGATTGGTTAATAATTTAAACATTTTACAATGGATTAGTAGGATCACATAGATCTATCGTAGATGTTGTTGTGGGTAGTTCATTAATGTCAACACTTTTTGATGAAACATATTCTTTAATTGAAGAAATGACTACTAATAATTTTCAATGGCCCTCTGAAAGGGTAAATCCTAAGAGAATAGCTAGTATTCATGATTCTGATGCAATGTCTATTTTGGCATCTCAAATTGCTGCTATTTCTAAAAAGATTGATCACATACATCTTTGAAATGTCGCAGGTGCATTAGATAGTCCAAAAGACATTCTACGAAAAGCAAATGTTTTGTATGGGCTTGTAAATGTTGTTTTCTCTAATTTATATTAAAACATCATTTGAATCTAATTTAATAATTTTTATTCTATTTTCTTAATCAATATTTTAATTGATTATAAATCTTTGTAGCCTTGTAGTCAATTTGGATTTTTTTAAATACTACTACTATATATATATATATATATATATATGTATATATATATATATATATATGTATATATATATATACTTGATGAGTAGTATTTTGAGCCAAAACGAGCCGAACACAAACGAACACATCTTAGTTCGTGTTTGGTTCGTTAACTTATCAAACAAAATTAACGAGCCGAACACGAGCTGTTTGCGAACAACGAGCCGTTTTGACAGCCCTAAATGTATTAAACAAGAAAAAAATGTTTACAGATCATGAGATTGTTGCACTTAATGAAGAGTGTAGTGCTATTATTCAGAAAAAGCTTCATGAAAAATTAAAAGATCGTGGTTATTTCACTGTACCATGTGCAACTGGAGAAAAGTTTTACGGAAAAAGCTTTATACCAGTATCAATCTTATGCCTTTATCAATTTTAAACGTTTAGATTTGGGAGAAATTTCCCCAACTACTGTAACTCTTCAGTTAGCTGATCGACCAATAACTTATCCAAAAATAGTTATAGAAGATGTGCTAGTAAAAGTGGATAAATTTATTTTCCCTGTAGACTTTATAATATTGGATATGGTGGAAGATGAAGAGATTCCTATTGTTTTTGGGAGACCATTTTTTGCAATAGGGAGAACTATAATAGATGAGCAAAAAGAATAATTAATAGAGAGTTAATGATCAAGAAGTAACATTTAATATAGCAAAAGCTATGAAATATCCTACAATAGAAAAGGATAATGAATGTTTTAGGATGGAAGTAGCTGATTATCTAAGTGATGAGCAGTTTAAGAATGAGTTCGAAGATAAATTAAAGGAAGGAGAAATTTTTTATACTGAAGATGAAGTAAAAGAAGAAGATTTCGATTATAATCAGGGCAAATTTGAAGCATTAGACTTGCCGGAAAATGATAGTAAAAATCTTATTACTTCAAGTATCAAACCACCTGAACTTGAATTGAAGATATTACCTACCCATTTAAAATATGTATTTTTAGGAGAGTCATCTACATTGTCTGTTATTATATCCTCTGAGTTAACTGAAATTCAGGAACAAAAGTTGATAGAGATGTAGAAAAAATATAAAAAGGCTTTTGGATGGACTTTAGCAGATATTCAAGGAATTAGTCCTTCAATTTGTACACATAGAATTTTATTAGATGAATAATATGAACCTAAAGCGGATCCTCAAAGAAGATTAAACCTAATAATGAAAGAAGTTGTTAAAAAAGATATTTTAAAGTGGTTAGATTCTTGAATTATATATCCTATTTTAGATAGCGCTTGGGTAAGAAAACTCAAAGGCTTGTAAATGTTTTATTAGTCCTTCAATATCCAATTCACTGTGTTCCGAAGAAAGGAGGAGTGACTGTTGAAGAAAATGAGAAAAAGAATTAATACAAATAAGGCAAGTAACTGGTTGGCGAATTTGCATTGACTATAGAAAACTAAATACGACAAAAAAAAATCACTTTCCTTTACCCTTTCTAGACCAAATTTTAGATAGATTGGCTGGAAACAAATATTATTGTTTTTTAGATGGATATACCAGATATCACCAATTTTCAATTGCTCTAGAGGTTCAAGAGAAAACAACATTTACAAGCCCATACAAAACATTTGCTTTTCATAGAATGTCTTTTGTACTATCCAATGCACCTGCAACATTTCAAAGATGCATAATGTCAATTTTTAGCAATTTTATTGAGCATGGAATGAAAGTGTTTATGGATGATTTTTCTGTATTTGGGACTTCGTTTGAGTTATGCCTTAATAACTTGGAAAAAGTTCTGGAAGTATGTGAAAAAATCAACCTATGTTTAAATTGGAAAAAATGTCAATTTATGGTTGTAGGAGGTGTTATTCTTAGGAATAAAATTTTTGAAAAAGGCATGAAAGTAGATCCTGCAAAAGTCTAAGTTATAGAAAAATTACCATTTAATAAGGCTAAAGGGGTGAGAAATTTTCTAGTACAATCAAATAGCTGCACGTATAAAGATATGAAATTTAGAAAATAACTAAACCCTTATACAAATTTTTTTTCAAAAATAACTAAAACCCTATGCCAACTTTTAGAAAAAGATACAAAGTTTGATTTTAATGAGAAATGCATAATAGCGTTTGAATTATTAAATAAAAAATTAATCACTGCACCTATAATAGTACCATTTGACTGTGAGAAACCATTTGAAATAATGTGCGATGTTAGTGATTATGCTATTAGGGCTATATTAGGACAAAGGCATGACAGTTTTTAAAGTTATATATTATGCTAGTAAAACTTTAAATAATGCTCAAATTAATTATACTACTATTGAAAGAAAGTTATTAGCTATTGTTTATGCATTTGATAAATTTAGACCTTATTCAATTGGAACTAAATGTGTAGTGCATACAGATCATTCTACTATTAAATACTTAATGCACAAGAAGGATGTTAAACCATGATTAATTTCTCACACTTATGATCTGATTTGCTAGAAATTTGAATATGATGCTGCTTATGATGATTCTTTAATGAGATATCTGAGGGGTTACCATACAGTTCAGTTCCCTATTCACCCTACTTATACTCCATATCAACAGCAGTAGTTAGATGTTGATGATGAGGAAGATATTGACTAATGATCTATTTTATTTGTTTGTTTGTGTTTATACTGTGTGATTGTATTGTTTATGTTGTGATATTATTGACACTTTGTTTGTTATGTTATGTTAAACTATAATGTGAAAAATTGTTTTCATTTTTAGAATTTAGTTTAGTTCTGTTGTTATTTTCAGCACTTGGTTATGTATTGTGGTTAGCTCTTTCTTTGCAAATTTTATATGTATTATGTGCAATTTAATGTTTTTAGCCTTGTAG